>QGOI01005003.1:0-14573 GCA_003313885.1 Boletus sp. MG55
GGCCGTGTCCGTGCGACGCTTGCATCTTCTTGAACGTCTCGTACCGCTCGAACGCGTCGTCCGGGCGAACGATGCTCCCGTCCGACCGCGCCTTGAAGTGGCCCGTTCCCAGTACCATGTCCGCGTCGTCGATCTTGTCGGCAGTGGTGTAATCCAATGATAGAAAGAACGCATCACCGGGGGACGACGGATCGCCGTCTGGCAAGTCGAGCGTTGGGATCGGCGGGAGGTTCTTTGTCCACGAATGCGTTGATCCTGGACCATATTGACTTGGAGGCGCAGCGGGCGCCGGACGTCGCTTTCGTCCCAGAGACTCTGAAAGCGCGCCCATTGAACCCGAGGCCGAGCTCGACGTCGAGCGCGTGAACGTGCTCAGCGCAGGCGCGGATGGGACACGACGACCGCTGCCACGGTCATGGTAACCCTCCGAGACGGACGCGTCATACGGCCGTGAACGTGGCAACTCTTCCCCCTCCCCCTCCCCAACCGGACTGACGACTAACCCAGCCGCCTCGAGCACCCGCCGTCGCTCCATCTCGCGCGCCGCCGCCTCCCTTTCCCTTTCTCTGGGTCCTTCACGATCACGCTCTAGCCCGTCCGAGTCCGACAACACGCTATCCCCGTCTTCGTCCAACGAGTAATAAGCGTCCTCTTCGTCCTCGTCTCCATTCATGGACGACGTCCCAGCCAACTCGGGCGCGCTTGGTTGACGCGCGTCTTGGGGAGACGAATTGGGCGTGCTATAAACGTCAGTCACCCTCCCGTGACCGTCGCCGTCACCGTCACGATCTGTATCAACACCTCGGACACCTTGGCCCCGTTCCAAACCCAACCGAGCTTGCCCAGAGATACCTAGATCGACGTCTACACCAACATCACGATCGACATCACGTCCAAAAACGAAGAACAAAAACGTGGAATTTCGAATTCGTATTGATAGCCGAGAGAATTTGTTTTCAGCGATAGACATGACGAGGTTGTTTTTCCGAGTTCAAGTTCAGGGGGAAAAGGGAAACAAAAAGGCACGGGTACGATGGCATGGTAGCAAAAAAAGAAAAGGAAAGAGATATATTTCAGTCTATATCCACCCCAGCACGTAAAAAAAGGTAAGAACTCAAGAGGGAGCGTCCTTTTCATGGCTAAGAAAATCCACTAACCCTCGGTCACCTCCACGTATGCGGCAGGCACGATGAACACGAGACCATCGCGTTCGGCTTTCCACCAATCCGTTTCAGAACGGTCGACGATGGTGAGCGAGTCGCCTTCATTAAACGTGAGCTCGTCCGCGTTCGTACTATCGTAGGCGTACAGTGCCGTCGCATGAACTGTATTTGATCAGTCATCGTGAGTAACGTCAAAGGGAAGATACGTCCCACGGCGCACCTTGTTCCACTTTTTGAACATAGGTCTGAGGGAAGAAGCCAACTTTTCCATCCTTGACCGTAGTACCATACCACCAGTCTCCACCAGACTTACTCAGATACGCAACGATGATCGTGTTTACATCAAAGGCTGCAAATTAAAAAATCTTGAGCAACAGAACCATGTATGAAAACGGAAATACGGACCTAGATCCTCAGCTCGCTGTGCTTCATAAGTATACAAAGATCTGACGCGGAACGCTAAACAAAAAGGAGACCCAACATCAACGCGTTGATCACCACACACAGAAATATTTACGCACCAGTGGAGAGATCGACATCGGCCATGAGCTCGGACCCATTATCTGGAGTATGATCCGAGACGTGGATGACAGGGACCACATCAACACCAGCCTGCTCTTCCTCGCCTTCCTCCGCGGTCACAGGAAGATGGTGCACCTCTCGCTTGTTCGCATCCGCAGCGAGCCCACCATACCAATCCACAGATTCCTTCTTTCCATGACCAAAGGAAGCGCTCTGTTCCAGGAGAGGTGCCGCAGGAAGCTCGGCGGGCGAAGGAGACGTGGCAAAGCTCACCGAAGCAGGAGCAGTGGGCGGTGAAGGAGGACGAGTGACAGGATTTATGTGCGCGGGTGGAGCAATGTCACCAACAACCCTTCCAGATGTGGCAGCGCCGCTTCGGTCGTTCGTGGCAGCCTTTCTCAGGCGAGCGCCACCCTGAATGGCACCCAGCAACGCACTCCGATCGCCTGTTGGTGCTGGAGCAGCAATCGGCGCAGATGGCACAGCTGGTGCAGGCGGTGCCGAAGGCGGAGGCGGAGGCAGAGGGGGCGCAGGAGCAGCAGGGGAAACAGGGCTACCTGAAGTTGGGGGCAGTCCAGCCGACTGAGGACGTGAGGGTAACAAACCACCGAAGAGCTGCTGCGCGAGACCCATTCGTGTATTCCTCGTCCCAAGTTCTTCGTCGCTGCTCTCATCCTCCTCTTTCTCCATAACGTCGTCCCAGTCGTCATCACTATCCTTCGGGGCGGTGTGATATGTTGTTTTAACTGGTGGTGGAATACCTGGGCTCTTGGGAGCTGGCGGCGCCACAGGTGGTGCAGTCTGGGCGCGGAAGAAAGGGTTGATACTTCCGTTTGCCGTGGTCGTTGGAGGGGCAGCAGAAGTAGAACTTGCACCTTTTTTGATCATTTGACTAAAGGGATTGTTGCTAGGTTTGTCGGAAGCAGGAGCTGAAGCAGGCGGTGCCGGCGGTGGAGGTGGGGGAGGTGGTGGGGGAGCCACTTCCTCAGCGGGCTCCTCTGCCTCCATAGGTGCAGACACAGGCAGTGCTGCAGGGGGAGGGGGAGGAGGAGGAACAGGCGAATTCGGTACAGTCGAAGTTGTACTGGCTGCAGGAGAAGCTTTAGTAGCCAAGAATTGGTTCCTGCGTTCCTGATACGCTGCTTCAGATTTCCGCGCTTCCTCTTCCTCCTCCTCAAGCTTGCGAAGGAGATCAGCACGCTCTTCTCGTTTCTTGCGTAGAGCTTCTTCCCTTGCTCTGAGAGCGATGTCTTCGGGGTCTTCCTCGGGTTGAATAGGTGCAGGTGCAGGAGGTACCGGCGCACGAATAACAGGAGTGGGCGTCGGGGGAACACGTGGAGTTGGGAGAGCTGGGGCCTGAGCAGGATTAGGAGCAGCTGGGTTACGGGAAGCGGATGCCTTCCACAGTCGGGCGCGAGGCTTAGGTGGAGGCGGAGCAGTCTTCGCGGTTGGCGGCGGCACTGGCGCGGGGGCTGGGGCTGGTGGAGGAGCCGTCGTTGTAGGCGTCGGCGAAGATGTTTTGCCCCCTTTGAGCGACTTCTCAGCTTCAAGCTTTTGCCTCCTTTGCTTTTCGCGTTCTTCGGCCTGCCTCTCAGCCTCGCGAACTTTCTCCTCTGCTTCCTTCTTCTCTTGGGCGAGGCGGTCCTCAATGGTGGTGTCAAGTGTAGCGGAAGTGACCGAGGCAGACGCCGGAGCGACGACACCAAGGGCTTGCTTGCGGGCCTCCAAGCGACGTTGAGCCTCAGCACGGATAAATGCCTGGCGCTCTTCGGGAGTCATATTCTTCATCGCGGGCGCAGGAGAACGAGCAGGGGCGGGAGCGGGAGCGGGAGGCGGTGGTGGCGGTGGTGTGTGTGTAGCAGAGGACGCTCCCCGATCGCGAGCGTGACGGTCATAGTCCCTATCATCTCGATCGTATCTTGACGCGCCCCTAGAATACGGTCGTTCCTCCTCCTCTCGGTATCGCGATGCTGGTGAATACCTCCCGCTATCATCATCACCAAACCGCCCAAATCGCTCATTCCTTCGATCCCGATCACGTGTCCACTCTCGCTTCTCCCTCTCTCTCCTGGCCTCTCTTTCTTCCACCTTCTTCTCGAGCTCTGGGACTTCTTCATGCATTAACCTCACGAGTTCTCTTTCAAGACGCCTCCTCTCCTCGTCCTTGGCTGACGTCCTCGGACCTTTGGAAACGTACTCGAGATCCTCTTGTAATCGGGTAATCCTATACCGCAAATCCTCGAGTTCCCTGTCCAGTGCATCAGCTGAGCGTTCGGTTGCCAACGTATCATCCAGCATTTTCTGCGTGTTCAACAACTGCCTCTTTATGGAGGACAGATCTGACGTCGCAGGGCTTGCGTCGTCCACACGCGATCGTACGGCTCTCCGATCCACGTGACGAGTGCGGGGTTGGTAAAATCCACCTGGGGGTTCGACATCTTCGTGTTTGTAGACAGTCGCATCTTGCCGCCCGCCTTGCTGCGTAAAGGAAGACGAAGAGGTGAAGGAGCGTTCTTTTAGACGCGAGACCGGAGCATCGAGTCCCGATGGAGAACGTGAGCGAGTATCATTCTTGAGGATGTCTTTGAGGAAATTGACCGAGGTATCGAGATCCCGAGAGGAAGGAGGAACCAGCTCAGCAGGAAGTTCATCCGGGATATCGTTTCCATTAAGTCCTGATAATATGAATGAGTATGTGAATCACGTTACGAGAAGGAATAATGAAATCTGATACACACGTCGATAAATCAAACCCATGGCAACATGGAACTCTGCCAAGTTTAATTTACCCCGATTATCAGCATCGGCCAGTGTCCTGCGGCATGTCAATGAAATCCATCAGAACTCAAACTTCTAACATAGCAAGGAATTAAGACTGACCAAATCCTCGCGAGGTCATTCCTATCTATACCACTTTGTCCAAAGACCTCCAATGCCGTTTGGCCGTTGATGAAACCCGTTCCTTGTGCATCCCAAGCTCTGAATATCTGATCGTATTGTTTCTTTTCGGCCTTGCTCAATGCCCAAGGAATTCTAGGTGCTGTTCCCCTGCCGTGTGTTTGATTGTGCTGCTGAAAGCTCTGCTGTAGTGAGAGACCACCGAGCTGCTGCTGCGGGAGCGGAGCGAGCTGGGGCGCCCCTCCCGATGTATAAGGAGCAGAACTATTGACAGGCATGAATGAGCTGGACATCATTTGAAGCCGAGGGTCGACGAAACCAGTAACCTGAGGTACCAATGGAGCTGGAGCACGCCCTGCAAAACCAGTAGACTGTGACAGAAGCCCAACACCTGTTGGCTGTGCGACTAAGCTAGGCGTCCCAAAGGAAGACGCCAAAGCCCCGCCTAGGCGACTCTGGTTGGCATTCAGGAAACTCGGTTGCTGTTGAGGTACGGGAGGTGGGGGCGGGTTCTGCTGATAGGAAGTGGGGAGAGGTGGGATCGGGGGAGGTGGAGGGCGTTGCTGAAAGCTGGATTGCGCACCCGGAAAACCTGTGGGTTGTGCCTGAAGGAAGCTCGCGCCTGGGCCTGGCACGCCGGGAAACCCAGTCTGCTGAAGTCCTTGCAGACGTACGCCGGGAAATCCTGTGGGCTGAGAAGCAAGACCACCGAACCCTGCGCCCAAACCTGGTGCTCCTGGCTGGGCCCCAAAGCTGCCCTGGGGCTGCTGGAACTGAATGGTTGGGTTCGATTGCTGGCCGGGTTGAAACTGTTGTTGGGGATGTACGCCGGGAAAACCAGTTTGGATGGGATACTGAAAACCTGGCTGGCCCCACTGGGACATGGTTGATAGAGGACACTAAGAGTAGGTAAGTAGTAAAGGTAAGCTAACAGTGTACTTGGAGCACGTTAGCGTGTAGGTATGCTCACCGTCGCTGCGCACTGCGGTGATGGAACTTGCTGGACGACGTCGCTGATATCGTGGGCACCTTTGAAGCGGCGATTGCGGGATATGTCCAAATTTGGACTTGTCCTCCAAAATCAGTTTTCGTCTTCAATCGAAAACCTCCGTCCACAGGAATCGATACTTTGTCTCTGCGCAAGTCGTCGTACATTACTTCCTCCGAACAACTGGCGCACCGGTGGCAATCGCACAGCGTATACCAGCTTACCAGACCCTGCGTCTATCTGAATCCGAGAAATGAACCACCCCACCGAGTCCCGACCCCAGCATTGCCGCTGCGGCCGGTGGTAACACCATCCTCTTCAACGTCGACGACATGAAGGACACCGGACACCGTCCCCGCGGTGACCCCAGTCCGCGCTACGTTGTCCACACCGTCAACAACACCAAAACTATCATATACGGCGGAGACCTGCCTCTCACCACCATCGAGCGCAGGACCCTCCGACCAGATCAAATCACCTTTCCTGGTGCACCGTCTATGAATCTCGGTGATTGACTCAGGCATGTTGTCATCCTTGTGAGTTATGGTCTATAATTTGGCCAGTCAATGACATCCGAGTCAAATCATCGTTATTTTCAGCCCGCTTTCGTTTCAAGGTGATAACCAGTTCGAATAGGGAGAAAACTTTGTCAGACAGCTTTCGGTTGGTCGTAATGGTCGTACATACCAACCCTCGGGATCTGTGACACATACCTACCCTAACCATTTCGAAACCCGTGGCATGGGTTTCGAAATCTCGTAAACGGGTCGAAAATGGAAAACGCGTCATCATCTACGACGCATTCATCGCTATCAACGATCACATGAGAGACGTGTCCGGTGTTCTTCCCCCGCTTTAGCGGAGGCCCATCCGCCGCCAGGAGCCTGAGGGCATATGGTGCTCTACAATAGAGAAACAATCTACCATACGCAGCAGCCCCTGAGGATATGACGCATCTCAAGCACATCGCTTTTAGAGCTGATTCAGGGACATGTAACGTACGCACTAGTGTTCTATACCAGATACAAAATGCGGAAAATACGTGATCTCATAGTATGATGCTAGTGGCTACGAAGCCACAATCCACCAGTCGTCAGCATGTGCCACCACCAATCGCCCCACTGTTCACTACCATCATAGACGTCTGGTTCCTGTTGTGCATTGTGTCCCTCCTCGCTCGCCGCCGCAATGACTCAACGTAGACAAACGTCAGGATGATGTGATCCAACATCGAAACCACCTTGGGAGAGACGTTGAGGTATGCCGGATGGGACGGTTTCAAAATTCCAAGATTCTTATTGTGGAACCGGACGAGCTCAGCGTCCGACTCGGCAGGCTTCATCTGTTCACGATACGTCCAAGCGCCTCGTTGGTCATCCCGTTCCCCACACAAGCAAAACCAAAACGAGCGACGTACCCAGCAATGCGTCGATTCCATCTTCCATTTGTATGTCTTCCGATCAGGACCCACGAAATACCGACCACTGACAGCGTCCAGCGTCAACGTCGGGTCACCTCATCGAGAATTGACGTACGTTTGCCACGTTCGCTTTTCGAGCATCACGTCGGCGGGTATCACCTTGCCATTGAACCGAAACTCCGTCTGTCTCAATAGGTGCCACTCGATGACGCCCATCGTCTCTGGGACGCCGCTCCGACCGCTCCAGCGGTACTTGGTGATCGTGGTCACGTTCTTGATCCCAAAGGGCGTGGAGATGGTGTAGTAAACGTATCCCCTCTCGTCAGTGATATCCGTGTTCATGTGATCGGTGGTACTGAATGTGAGGCGCATGTCGGCGATCGGGGATGAGAATGAGCGGTGGAGGGGTGGCTAGATAGTCGTTCGGCGTTGTTTCGTCGGTGGGACCTCGAATTCCGAAACTTTATAGCGATTCGGGCTGGCCATGGAGGCGGTGAGCAACCAATTAGTAAGGGCAGTGCAACGAACTGGGACGCGGCGAAAGCTTGCCAGCGGCTGTGTTCCAGGCAGTCGCAGATTGGTATGGGGAGGTAGCAGGCTAGGACTATCGCCATGTAAAGCATTTCCGGAATGGAGTCGAACAGTACTGTCACTAGTTGTGGCAGTACTACTACTAGCTGTGCTGTCGAGTCACTGCCGTGCCACATCCCAGTGTACAAGGACCGTTCCCAAGCCCAACGCTACTCCTCAAGGGGCCATTTCCGCACAACCGTGACGCGCAGCCGGGGAACATTGAATGTCACACAACCAAATATCGAATGTCATGCGCTAAACAACTCGAGGCCCACATCCTACGATCACAAATACGTACAGCCTCGATCGGACACGGCGAAGTTTTTCATCCCCTCCAGCTTTGAACGGTACTCGTCCCAGGTTCAACGGATGAGGTGTCCCCACTGCGATTCGAAATACCCACGTGTTATTGCACGGCCACGACCAATTCTCCACAGCGTCGTCGTCCCGCTACGAATCGACAGCATCATTGGAATTGAACGTGCCCGTCGTGTCCGATAGATGTCCGAGTCGCTCTCGACGTAAAGACTCGACATAGATATAGGTCAATATGACATGATCCAGCATGGGCACCACCTTCGGAGAGACGTCGAGATAGGGCGGATGTGATTGTTTTCTTATCCCGAAATTCTTCTTGTGGAACTTAGCTAGCGCGACGTTCGATTCTTCCAGCTTCATCTGGGAAGAAGGTTGAGTTTAGGACGACGTCAAGTCGGTCATGATCCTTTTCGTACACGAGCAAAACCCGGAAGAGAGAGGAAGAAAAGATATAATATTAACATACCCAACAGTGCGTCGACTCGAGCTTCCATTTGTAAGTATGCTTATCCGGTCCTAGAAAATAGCGCCCGCTTGTCGGTTCGTCAATCATATATAACATGGAATCCCCAAAGAGCACACGTACGTGTTCCACCGGCGCTTTCCAAGCATGACATCCGCTTTTACCTCGTTCCCATTGAACCGAATGAGTGTCTCCTTCAACCTGTGCCACTCAATCGTCGCCATCGTCTCAGAGACACTACTCGGACCACTCCAACGGTGCTTGGTGATCGTGGTCGTCCGCTTAGAAGCACGAGGTGTCGACACAGAGTAGAGGACGTGACCTTGTGAATTAGAAATATCAGAATTCATGTAGTCGGAGGTACTGAAGACGAGGTACATCTTCTAGGGAAGGAAGTGGCGGGAGGGAGGAATGAGGTGGTGGCACGGACGGCGTCTGCCGTGGATTATAATCGTTAGGTTACGTTCGTTGGGCGCGAACAAACTTGGAAGCTGTGAAGAAGATAACGATTCGTGTTTCATGTGGTGAGCCAAGATGTCAGTTGGCAGATCAAACACCCAGCCTGAGGATTGCTTGGATGAACTTAAATTCGTCTTCTGTTTACTGGCATGCAGGACAGCATGAAGCCGAGTTGATCGCAGCTGACTTGTGCAGATGATGGGAAAGGATGACGGTGAATTTTCAATCAGCATGATGCGGGTAAGAGCGGCAGCGTTGATGTGATCTAACACGTTGGTGAAGTGCTTACATAATTAAAGTTATATACTCACGGTCATCACCGACTCTTGCCATCATCATGATCATCAACCTCATCAAATCTGAGGTTCGGCAGACTTGCGCCCCGGACGCCCCAGAGGGTTTGAACAAGCCCTCAGACTACTCAATATAATGTCGTACATACCAAATATTCCTTCTGGTTTATCTGAACCTCCAACCTCAGGAGTCGTTCTGCTACCACACTTCAAGTTCCAAGTTACTTTCTTCACTGTGCGCTTCTCATGTGTGACTATGCTGCTTAGCTTCTTCTTATTGATTACACCGGTATCTCCATCCATTCCGAAATTTAATCTTGGCGCTCGAGTTGGCTGGCCGGCCACGTTCTTTTTGATGGAGCGGTGTGAAAGGCTCACGTACCATAGTTCACATGTCACCCTGCATCCTGCTCCGCTGATTTCTGGATGCCCATCCAGGGCTAGATCTGACTATCGCGTGAGTTACAATATTGGCGCATCGCTGCAAGCGAGGCAGTCTTTTTATGAATCATATTCCCACATTCCCGATCCTCCAGGAAGCTCTCGTGATCGTGCACTGAGATTGACTCATCGCTCCGGACGATGCTCTTCGGCTCCACTCGAACCATCATTCATGAACACTTCAATGTCCGAAATTAAACGTAAGTGGTTCACATGTCCAAGAGCCCATTTTCGCTCACTGGTGTTCCCGGCAGTAATGGCCTTCGTTTTAAACATGTTCCAGGCTATTAGCAATTTGTGACAACCTCGTGTGTGTAGCCTTCCAATATCGCATCACACGACCATCAAAGCCTACCAAATGCTCTGCATATTCCTCGCCCAGAGAAGCATCACTGTCATCCATCAATCATGTGGCTGTCGATCTAACTTCTTTTCGTTAGCTGCCCGCAGCAGAAGCAGATGAAATTGAAACAGACCGTATAGCTTTCTTTTTGAGCACTTTCCTGGACTTGGGCGTCAGCGTTAATGGATATTCTGTGTATCTCGTACTGCCCGTGTCCCTATAACTGGAAAGCCTGTAGCGATAAGGATGACCCTCTAACCTCCCCACGGCTCAATTGTCGGTATGTCTTTCCTGGTCGCTACCATTGAGAGCATTCGATTGCTTAATTACACATCCGGTGAGTCATCATAGGAGGAGATGAGTCCTCGAGCGACTATCTCCCTTTCTGATTCACAATTTGTACAGTTGCTGCTTTCGCAGTGGTTTGTTATGATTACAGTAGGCAACTCGAAATCTTTGTTCTGCAGTTTCTAACCCTTTTTTCAGCCCTTACCTTTTCGCGCGAGGTACGTGAAGTTAATATTCTTATTCTATTCCTAGCTTTCTCCTAATCGTAAAATAGGTAGAACTGATATGGGTATGGGGCAACATTCTTTAGAAGAAATATACGTTGATACTCCTTAGATGAAGCCCTGGTCCATGACGTCTACGCTTTTCGTGGTGGTAACGTTCACGAACTATTCAGTGCTGCCTTGAATTGATCCACATCGTCGCACTAGGCGCGTTATGCTGGACTTGCAATTGCATTGTATGTCGCTATCTTTATATGGATTCTCAGAGTGCTCATAGGAGATATCAGTATTAATGGATTAGGTATGTAACCCAGCTTTCCCGGAGATCGATCATGAATCGCGCCTGATAGGGGGGAGCTCGGGCGTTTTCGAAATGTATAAATCGGTCAGTCCTTCGTATCAGATTCAATTCTGGCTGAATTCAATCTAGGGGTGAGCGTGATTCCTAAAAGTTGCCTGCAAGAGTAATTCACAATGACATACGTTTCACGAAACATTAGATGTATGTCTCCGCAATGTCGCTGTATAAGACATGCTGATCAAATATGTCCTCTCAGGTGAAATCGCGGACCAGATCATGATATGGACTGAGTTGATCTACATTATCGCGATGCACGGTTCGTGGCTCTTAGCTACTTCGCGGATTCTAACCTTCGCCCGTGTATAGTGATTATGATTCTCCGTGTCTCAGTCATGTTCAATCAACCAAAAAGAACAATATACATTCTATCCTTTCTGTACTCGCTACTCGCAGTCAATACTATTATCCTCTGCATGCTCATGGAAGGCCCTAATAGTGGTCTCGTCGGTACGTATCCTGGACACACTCTTTAACTTTGTAGTGACTTTATCATACGATTACTAGTCACGACCGTCTTCATCCCAGTCCTTAATGTGACTATCTGCAACTTCCGGTTTGGCCACAGCACAGCGATCCCCCTCTACGACGGGATCCCAGCGGTGCTATTCGATCTTCTACTGATGGCTCTGGTGTTTTATCGTTTCGCTGTATACTGCATCGAAACAAGGAGAATGTCGGGAAGACAAAGGATCAACAAGTACATGATGTTATTATTCGAACACAGTGCACTCTGGTTTTTCTTGTATGAGAGGTCTCTCCTGAGGCATGTTGTGCTGAACCCTCACGTCAACGTTCAGGAACTTGATTTACAGCGCATTCGGGATGGGGTTGTTGACGTCCTTGTCGGTGAGTAAATCACTATTTGATGGATTTCCCAGAAAGATTCCAACATCCGTGTAGATTGTGTATCACGCGTTCGCCACTCTGTACTCCAATTCCGTTCCGTTCATGATTTATCCTCGCCTCGTGCTTGATATAAAGGGTTACCGGTCCGCGTCGGGCGGATTGTATGTTGACAGTCGGGGTCTCGGGTACCCACAGTCGCAGGGCCACGCTATATCGCTGAGCGGTCCCATCGTCGATGGTGGAGAGTACGAGCTGTCGGAGGTGACGTCCCCGGGGGCGCACTAGGATACAGGCGGACAAAGTTGCTAAAGTCGGAGGGAGATAGCTTCCAGCGGATTTCCCGACGTGTACCTCCCAACTTCTCACTTTCCTGCTTGGGAAGATCTTCGTCGATGTCGATTTTGTATGGAAGAAATCATCAATCAATTGATCACGTTCGTTGGCCAAGCTGATCAACTTTGAAAGGAGACCGTATTGCCCTGTTACAGAATATTCTCTTTGAGTGACCACGAAATCAAATCCGAGTCGTTATCCTCCGGTGGAGACGGACAAGCTCGAGTGCGACACCGTGGATTAGATTATCCAAAAAGAATTTGAGAATGTTTGACTGTTTGAGGCTCTTGAACCACTGTGCAAGTGATAGCGCTGCATGACGGTTTGTAAGCATCGAAAGTCAGACAACAACTTGAGGGTTGTGCGGTGTCAATTTGAATGAACGGACGCTTGCTCGGCATCCCAACTTGTCTCCGAACCTCCCGCTCAGCGCGGTGTGGGCAACTTGAAGGACAGCGGGGGTGCCAAATGTTGTTGACCGGCACGGCAATTTCTGGTGAGTTAGGCACGCTTTCCCACGATTTTTGGGTGCGACAGAAACCTTGTCAAGCAAAGTGATGTCAAACTTGAAGGTGATTCCCTTTTACGCCGACCGTCCTTCAATCCGATACAGCCCGGCCCACCTCTTGAATCTAATCGAGTGCAGCTCAAAGTTTGCTTTCTGCCAGGAATGAATGACCAATTGACATTACGGCGTTGGCACACTCCCCGTCCCCCAGGTAAATGTTCAAGATGCTTGGGAGGTTGAAGCGTGGCTACATCAAACATTGCGTAGGCGCCGTAAGTGACTGGCCGCCATCTGTACATCTATTTTTGAGCACATTCTAACTATGTAGACCGTGATCGGAGCCGTCTGTGGGGTGAAACTGAACTATCAGCGGAAATTATTGTGGGTAGTGGACATATCCGCTTGGTAAGGAGCAGGATTACGCGAAGTTGTTTCACCCATGTGAAGGACCATATAACAAGGTACCCTCAGTGGGGAGCCATCTCGTCCCGCCCCAGGTCGAATCTTTACAGCAGAAATGGAGTGGTCCACTTCAATTGCTTGGCTCGCTGCATTAGTGCCACTTGTGGTTGTCACAGTGGCCATGATTCGACGGATCGTTTATACTCGCGCCGAGGGCAAGGGATATCCTCTCCCCCCTGGACCTACTCCACTCCCCATCCTTGGAAGCGTCCTCTCCGTTAACACCGAGGAACCGTGGTTGACCTATACGGAATGGCGGGAGAAGTATGGTGAGTGTAGTGCCGAGTGAGGATGTATGACTCTGAGGATTGCTAGGTGATATAATGTATCTTCGACTTTTGGATTCTGATGTTATTGTCCTGAACTCACCCTCCGTCGCAATGGACCTTCTCGAGAAACGATCACAATTATACTCTGATCGTCCTTTCATTGCGACTGTTGATCCGTGAGTGGAAATTTCCCATTTGGCACACAATCGAGCAAGATGTGCTCGAGATCGATGGTTTGTGACTGAAATCCTTATAGTTATGGACATGATTTCAACTTTTCTTTTGCGCGGTACGGTGAACATTGGAGGTTGTGTCGGCGAATATTCCATCAGACATTCCGTGCCGATGCTGCCTTGGAATTTCGTTCCATGCAGCTTCGCAGAGCCCAGAAGATGATCATAAGCATGATTGATGACCCCGACGAGTATCCGTTTCATTTTTCAACGTAAGACCGTTTGTTTAGACTTGAAATTGGTTCATTTCTTGACGACCTATATTCATTTAGGTTTTCTGCATCGGTAGCCATGTCTGCGGTGTATGATTACGAGCCACGTCCTCGGAATGACCCTATGGTGTCGATTGCCGATAACTTCCTCCAAGCTTCCGTCCCTGCATTGACACCCGAGAAGGCGGTCCTCCTGAAGACCTTCCCGTTCTGTAAGTGCCTCTTAGCGAACCCGGAACATCCATGTATTTAAATCATCTGCGGAAAGTACTGCGCATTCCAGACTGGTTTCCCGGGTCGTGGATCAAACGTGAGGCGAAAGAGGCATATGCGTGGAGGAACAAGATGGTTGATACGCCATACCAATACGTCCAGAAGCGCATGGTAAGTTCTGTGTGAGCTAGAAAGAAAATAATTGTGACACGATTATCGTTACTGCAGGAATCTACTAATAGGGACCACATGAACGCTGCAATGATATCAGATCACATCACTCGAATGGAGAAATTCGATGATTCCTATCGCTCTGTCTATGAGACGGCCCTCAAACATGCTTCTGCGACTGCTGTTCTTGGTGAGCTTCTCGCTGACGCAAACAGACGAGGGTCAAATCTTTAATTGCCATTGTGCACACAGGTGCCGCAGAAACGGTCAGTGCTGGATTCTTGAGCACGGCTGAATCTCTTACGAAACCTACAGACAAGTTCATCATTGCTGACATTCACGCTTGCAATGGTTGAGAACCCGCATGTGTGGAGACGTGCCCAGGCAGAAATCGATGCTATCGTAGGAACCGATAGACTTCCTGAGTTTGATGACAGACCAACCTTACCATATGTCGACGCAATCGTGCGAGAGACATTGAGATGGAGACCTGTCGCACCCCTGGGTGCGTGCTCGGAAGCAAGCACCACTTCCGAAATATTCCTGATTTCTTGAAGGTCTTCCGCATGCGG
>QGOI01005021.1:0-19223 GCA_003313885.1 Boletus sp. MG55
CCATCCCGAGAAGCCAGCTCTGTTGTCCAACCTCGGGAACTCATTATCTCGTCGCTTTGAGCGCCTCGGTGACCTTGCGGACATCGACAAGTCCATTTCGATGATTGAGGAGGCAGTCGGTCTTACTCCCAATGGCCATCCCGACAAGCCAGGTCGGTTGTCCAACCTCGGGAACTCATTATTGAGTCACTTTGAGCGCCTCTGCGACCTCACGGACATGGACAAGTCCATTTCGATGCAAGAGGAGGCAGTCCGTCTCACTCCCAATGACCATCCCGACAAGCCAGGTTGGTTGTCCAACCTCGGGTCCTCATTATTTCGTTGCTTTGAGCGCCTCGGTGACATCGCAGACATCGACAAGTCCATTTTGATGAAAGAGGAGGCAGTCGGTCTCACTCCCAATGGCCATCCTGAGAAGCCAGCTCTGTTGAACAACCTCGGGAACTCATTATTTCGTCGCTTTGAGCGTCTCGGTGACCTCGCGGACATGGACAAGTCCATTTCGATGTTTGAGGAGGCAGTCGGTCTCACTCCCAATGGCCATCCCGACAAGCCAGGTCGGTTGAACAATCTCGGGAACTCATTATTGAGTTGCTTTGAGCACTCTCGTGATCCTTCTCATCTCTCTGCTGCCACCTTCCATTTTTCAGTGGCCAGTCATGCATCCACAGGTCCTACTTCCATCCGTTTTGATGCTGCTCGCCGCTGGATTTCCTCTGCACGCCTCACAGGCAACTCCCAGGCTCTCCTTGATGCATATACTACCACCATCAACCTTCTTCCGCAGTTGGCATGGCTTGGGCTTCCACTCTCAGAGCGCCACCGTGTCCTCCTTGAAGCTGCTGATGTAGCACGAGATGCTGCCGCCGCTGCAGTCGAAGCTGGTTGTCCTGAAATGGCTGTCGAGTGGCTCGAGCAAGGACGTTCCATTGTCTGGAGTCAATTCCTACAGCTGCGCACTCCAGTTGATGAACTTTGTGCTGAGCATCCTGCCCTTGCCGATGAATTCCACCAGATTTCCCAAGAGCTGGAACGGGCCGGTTCTCGTGACCATGCCACATCCCGTAGGTCGGCGAATGACTTGGTCGATAACACTAGGTCGCTGGAGGAGGAAGTCCAGAGGCACCATCGCCTCGCTCTCAGACGAGAACAGCTCCTTGCCGACATATGGTCCTTGCCAGGTTTTGACCGGTTCTTACTTCCGAAGACAATCGAGCAACTTGCTGCCTTGGCACACTCTGGACCAGTCGTCTACCTTAATGCTAGCAGACATCGATGTGATGCATTGATCGTCATGCCGGAGTCAGCGGGTGTTATCCCCATCCCCCTTCCTGGTGTTAGCTATCCAGATGTCGTCAACCTGCTCCGTTTATTGCTCAAGTGCAATGATCCTGCTATTTCGCGTGACGACATTTCTTCACTCATTGCCTCCGTTGAAGGCAATCTCGCAGCACAGCACTTTCTCAATGTATTGATAGGAGATGGTATCCAAGGCAATGACCGGGTGGGCAAAGCTAACCCACCACAAATTGAAGGATTTGCACCCGACGACCTGTTCCAGAGGATTCTCGCATACCTCTGGAGTAACATCGTAAACCCAATTCTAGACGCCCTTGGTTTTTCGGTATGTTGTCTATCCGAGCCTCATTTCCTGACTGAACTTTGCATGTTCTCAGACACCACCGTCTCGTGCTCAGAAAAAGATCCGTATCTTTTGGTGTTCGACTGGGCCTTTCACCTTTCTCCCCATACATGCCGCCGGCCTCTATAGTACAGCTGAGGCAGGTACAATGCTTTCCGATTTCACCATCTCCTCCTACATACCAACTCTTAGTGCTCTTGCATCATCACCTCGGAACAACTCGAATGGTTGCTCATCCAATGTTCAAATTGTTACTGTTCCTCAGCCGGCAACAGATGGACAGATCGGGCTCTTGTCCGTGAAGGACGAGATCGATCACATCAGAGTATTGTCCGCGAGGTCCTCTTTTGTGACCCTCCAGGACTCCGATGGTACTGTCAAAGACGTCATGGAGAAGATGAAGAATGCTGACTGGGTACATTTCGCATGTCATGGCGTGCAAGATCCTCTCAACCCACTCGACAGCGGACTTTGCCTTGCGGACCACCGTCGTTTGAAACTCTCGAACATCATCCAATTGACACGGCCTCAAGGTGGTCTTGCGTTTCTTTCCGCATGTCAGACCGCACAGGGAGACGAGAAGCTAGCAGAAGAATCTGTGCATCTTGCTGCTGGAATGCTTCTTGCCGGTTATGGTGGTGTCATTGCAACGATGTGGTCGATAAGGGACCATGACGCACCGAATGTGACGAAGGATGTGTACGAGCATCTCTTTCGGGATGGCAAGATTCCTGACAGCACAGAGGCCGCAGAAGCATTGCATTATGCTGTCCAGCGTCTCCGTGGTTCTGGCGCGTCTTTCTCCTGTTGGGTTCCTTTTATTCATGTCGGTCGGTAGTTAATGTTCAACATGGCCCTCTGTATTCCATTGTTCGACTCAGGACAGCCATTCCTACGTGCCTCCCTTTCTATGCTACTCTTTGATTCGTGGATATATATATGAGCTTGTTCATTGTATTGAGATACTGATGGCCTTCCGTAGAATTCCTGTACCGTAGAACCATGTTGCAAGACATCTAGCGTGTCCGCCTCCGGATCTTTACGTGGCAGTGATTCAATCACACATCTCGAAGCTACTAGCCAGGCCCAGCCTCATAACGGTAGAGATATTGCAAATTTGGCACATTTGGTCGTCGTCTCGCTTCTGCATCAACACCCATACAGCGGGCTCGAGTATGTCGGTATCAAGGGATCAAAGCCGCTTCGAATTCTCATGTCCTCGATCAGTAAGACTTTGGAAGCCCTGTCGAACACGGGTATTCCCCCTGGTCAGCTGCGCAATATAGGAATGCGCGAAGTCACGAACGCGATCGGGTGTCGGAGGGCATCCTCAATGAATTGGCTGTGTATACAACGTCCTTCCTGGGGCAGCTCATACAGACGATCGGTGCTGCGAGAACGGAAAGAGAAAGAGATAAAGACCTTCAATACAAGAGTCCTGCGTGCGAGCAGAACGACAGTGAGGGTCCAGGAGAGCTGATCTCAGACGATGTCCGTCCATCCTGGGCTCTCGCGGGCTCTCTCGTTTTCTGTGAATATCGGGTGCAAGGACGCAGCAACCAGAGTCTTGGTTGGGCATCATTTTCGTGTTCAACTTGGGGGCTGTTTGAGTTCGTGAAAGGTCACCATAACTTGAAAGTCACGTCGAAGCTGTGCAGCTCTGCGAAAGGGCTTGACCCGGTCCTCGATAGACCGAATGCCATCTGCCAAGGCGTCGTACAAAAATTTACCTGGCACGCTCGAAGTTTCGAACTCACGGACAGCCATCTCCAATGGACTCAGGATGGTAAAAAAGCCCCTTCCGTATACGCGTACCCACCAGACGCCTCCTGTGAGTCCCGAACACCGCTCCGACTCGTCCTCACCACTCAGTGCTCACACCCATCTACAGCGCTTTCTGCAGCAAAGAAGGCGCGCTCAGGTCAGACTGAAACTCGGCCTCGTCAACGACGATGCAGGACACAACTTTACTTTCACTGCGACGCCGCAAGAGGTCGCCTACACGGAGAGGGAGACGTTCAAGATGGAGCTGACCAACATCATCAGTCATAATCACAGCAGTGGCATCTTGGCCACTGCGACGAATGCTGGGGCTGCTGCTGCACCAGCGCAGACACCAAAAGGACCTGTGACGGCTGCTTCGATGCTCACCCCTTCCAAAGCT
Organism: Boletus sp. MG55; assembly: GCA_003313885.1. NCBI lineage: Eukaryota > Fungi > Basidiomycota > Agaricomycetes > Boletales > Boletaceae > Boletus > Boletus sp. MG55. The sequence continues at coordinate 3,807 of QGOI01005021.1, forward strand.
GCAATGCCTGCGGCACTCCCTGCCTCAAGGGCCTCGACATCGCGGGCCACCTCTGTCATGAGCGATGGGAGGACGCCGATTCTGTTGGGTCAAGACACAACGGCAGATTTCAGACTGAGAAAGAGAGTTTTGTTGGCAAACTCAGAGTTGTTGGCGTTGCACAAGGATCTCGCCATGGGTGGTCAGATTACAGAGGCTGAATTTTGAGAGGGCAGAGAGGTGGGTGTGTTTTGCTTTTCTGTCGTGCTCATTTTCCATCTTGCCATCCTCGTGTCGCACTTTGTATGGACGCTGCCGACTTGTCGCAACATGGCGCGCCGTCGATAAACGTAGCACCTCCTGCTTGCAGTGGCAGAAACAGAAAACCAAAAACGTGGCCGCCCGGGTCCACTCGTAGATCCTCGCCCACAAACCGTAGAGGGCGGAGAAGTCAAAATCGTCATCACGCCGCAGCTCGTACATGATATATTCGAGGGATTCCCCGTGGTGGCGAAGTATATAATGACAATGTACCAAACAAGGTGATACCTGTCGTTCCTTGCCTTTGCCCATCTACAGTGTTGACCTACCTCTAGCTCTCTGAAGCAGAGTTCTGGAAACGTTACTTTCAGAGCAAGCTGTTCAATGCACATCGAGCTTCCATACGTTCCTCAGCGACGCAGCATGTCGTCAAGGAGGATCCGATATTTGACAAGTATCTCGAAAAGGATGACGATGGTTCGCACCACACCATTGCATTCTAGGTACCAGACGCTTATGTTCAAATAGGGATTAGAATTGGAACCTAGACGGCCAAGAGACGAAGTATCCGATTTATCCATTAGTCTTGGTGCCGCACTCGAAGACCACGGGGAGGTGAGCTCGGGTGTTTTACTGATGGTGGTACTAAGGATATTGAATACGCCACGGCGGCCACGCATAGACTGGAAACGAGAGAGATGTCACTATGCAGGCTGGCTGTCAGCGCGGTGCACTCCCGCTCATTCGTAAATTCAATGAACATTCAGAGAGATCGCTCAATTCTGCATTGTAAGTCATGCAAGCTTCTTTGCCTGTGTTCTTCCTTAGTTCTCCTTTTACCAGAGGGGATGTACCACGTAGTAAGCGACGACAGGTGGATGGCGCGGATGGAGAGGTAAAGCTGTTTTCCACAACTCCGATCATTGCATGCATAGAGCGCCTTCGTTGAAATTGAATATGATGATCTCCAAGACCATGAGTCGTCCTCTGGTGTCTTGCTCGAGATGCAAGATCGACAACGGTATTTTGAAGGGCAACTGGGCAGGGCAGGGGCTGCGGGTGGCGGAGCGGAAGGCTCGAGAGGAACGGCAGATGTGCAGAATGCATTCAAGGAGCTTCTGAACAGGGTGAACAGATGGGAAGGCAGGTTCAGTTAGGTGCGTTTTCACCCCTACATCTTTGTATGACCGATGCACAATGGAATCTTGGTAGCTGAAAGTAGAGAAAAAATCCGGCGATGCGGCGTTGTTGTCCATGACGCAGAACGTTGCTGCGCGATTGGATATCAAGACAAAGAAGTGTACGTGTGTCGTCTCAGTGATCTCTTTGCCCATTTCTTACTTTGGTGTACCCTCGACAGCCGACTTTCCTCCTGACCTCTTTCATCAACTCACAACATGCCAAACAGCCACAAATGAATTCCTCCGACAATTTTGGATGTCAATATATCCGCCCCCTTCCGACCTCCCTACGCTGACTTCCACCACCGCACAGCGGTCGGCAAAAGCAGCCAAGATGGCAGGGTACCTCGGCAAGACGCATGAAAAGGTTGATGCCCTCGTGAGAGCCGCGGTCTTGGAGGGCGTAGAGGGAAACAGGGTTGTTGTCGTGAGTGAATGTTTCTTTTTTTTTCTTTCCTTGAACCTCTCATTGCTCTCTTCGCTCCATTTCTGCGTCTTCCTTAACTTTGTGCGATTTTTAATTGACAACATAATACAGGCTATGAAACCTCTGATAGATGCCGTGGAGCACGCAGTAGCGTTTCATCGTGCAAGAAGTGCAGCCGTGGGCGGTGAGGTTTCTTTGGAGAAACCTGGTGGCCTCAAGCCCGTATGACCGTAGCCTCGTGTGGGCGCAAATGGTTGACTATGGCTGTGATCCCACTGCACCCATTCTGGACTTGGTTATCCATTGCCCGCCAGTCTCCCTCGAGCTCATGCTGATCAGTCTGGTCTAATTCCTGGTTCGAGTTTGTCGGTGACGCAGTGCCTCGCCGTCGAGCAGTCGATACTTAGGTCCTGTTTCGTTGCATCGTTCCTCATGTCACGTCCGCCTCTTCTCACTCTTCCGGCGAAACTACACGTATGTTCATCTAATATCCGGACTCTTACTTCTACACCTTTGCGAGGGTTCCATGATACACACGATTGCCGTCATGCCCGATGCCATGATAAATTAATGGAGGAACATGATGATGACATTGCATCGCAAAATAGAAGTCGATGTTGACTTGGATGATACAGCCAGTATGAGTGACGATATCGCAAGGTTGGATACTTCCAATTCTTTCGGATCTGCGATACGACATGTATCCTGGTGTAGATGTATAGCTTCATTTTCTGTTATCATCTAGACCTTGAATTAAGAAACAAACTGCGTCTATCTTGCGCCGATCTGCCTAACAGTGTGCACAGAGTACCATCATCCCGAGCCGCTATCCACTCCAGAAAAAAAAGAAAATGATCTGCCGACATCCAAGACGTGCGCACACTCGTGCCATGCCCAACAAAAAACTGCCCACGAAGCGTGCCAAAAAGTGCTTCTCAAGATGAAGAAGCTCGCCGAGCGTGGTAATAGCGCGTCGTCGGAACCGACGACGACAGTTGTGGAGGCTTCTTCGGATGACGCTGCGACGACCACCGCGATGTTTCGACAGTTGACGGAGAGGGTAAGGGAGCAGGACGAGAGGCATAGGTGGCTGGGGATACCGCCTGGGAAGAGCTCGTCTTCCTGAGGTGTCGATCGTCGAGGGTGATTTTCTTTTCTTTTTTCTTTTTGGTGCGTCATGGCCCCTCGTCGTCGTCTCGTTGGCTGACGTGTTTGCGTGTTATCCGTGTCAGGACTCAGCTCAAGCCAGGGACGCGTCATTGCAGTAAGAGTGTCATGTAGGAAACCTCATAGGAACTCATATGAAATGTACGAACGGGGCCATGGCGAGATCCTCGTCTCGTCCACCAAACGTTTGCGAAATTCATTCCCGCTGCTACCGAGGCAGGCCATGGCGTCTCGTATAGACGTCCTCGTGTCGTTTCACGCGGGTGTAGCGTCACGTGGAAAGTCTGAAACGCACTGTATCGTGTTCCTGCGCTGCAAACCTCGTCGTCCGCTACAGCCAACATGACTTGCCAACATGTCTCGGAAGTCCACCCGCAATCATGTGTGCAGAGCAGTAAGGTGTGAGTCACGGTTTATTCAATGATGAAGCTCGAGAACGTCGAACCGAGAAGCTCGACGCCTCCATATTCCACGAAGCATTTTTCACAGCGGCCATGATGCTCGAAAGAGCCAGACAGCCAGGCCCTGGGGCGTTTAAAGTTGGGTATGTCCTCTCCTTTGCGATTGCTGCTGCCGGAAGACCGTACGGTGCGTTCTTTGCACCATCATCAGTAGCATCCAGGTGGTTCGACTCGGACTCGCCCTTGGGGTTCTGGAGACCGTGAAGATGGGTTCTACGACGAGACAAGGACCGAGGGCATCCCTTTGAGTCGTCCCTATCAGCCTTCAGCGACCAAGACGTCCATATGCCACCCGGTCCCTCGCGGCACCGGGCGCAGTCACCCATCCAAGCAGAAGTTACGACGTAGAGTAGCGCAGTCTGACTACCGCCAAAGACGCGTCACCTTAGTTGCGATCAATCAAATCCACCGTCGCTCGATCGTACGGTCTTCACGCCTGCCCTCTGACAAATTCGGAACAGACACCGTATTGCTATCATATACTCTTGTTCGCATCGTTGGGCATGAAAGATGTTGTTCAAAGTGTGGTTCTTTCCTTGGAACTCGCGTATGAAACAAAGAGTAAACTACAGTGTTCGTCGATGTAAGAAATCATAGAGTAACAAACTCGAAAGAGAAAGAATAAAAAAGTACGAAACTTGGAAATAAAAATGTCAAGAAATGTTCTGTCCAAGAATCAAGACACGGCCGCGATGCGGCCAAATGCCATCCTCAGAGCCTCAGCGGATCCTCATCGTCCTTGGGCTCGCTAGCAGCGAACCTCAACTTGACCTCCGTGTCCACGTCCCGCCACGACTGTCTGCTCTCGGGCAAACCCATGGGTATATGGACGTCCAACGCGAAGCGTATCCACACAAACAAGAGACGGGGCGAAAACCGAAGCGCGATGAACACGTCCACCACGCCAGCGACCATCTCCAGTTCCAATGGCGAATCAACGAGATTGACTTGGTCCAGACAACGCAGCGGATACGACACGTCCATGCCCTCCGGAATGTGAGTAAAGGTCTGCGTGTCCAAGAGGATCGACAGACTGCGCAGCGCTGTGCACGTTCGAAAGAGTCATACGAGACCGTGGAGGGTGATCCTGCCAGCAGCAGAACGCCAACCCGAATCGTGGTTGATGAGAAGCTCTTCGAGGTATGGCCATGCGGTCCCCAGCTCTTCGAGGTCGTCGTCTTTCAGGTGTACAAACTGTTCGAGGTTGATCTTTAAGGAGTGGATGCTGCCAAAGGTCATGCAAGGATACCGTGTAATTTTCCAATCCAACGTCACCACAACCCCAAAGTCGATGAAACAGGAAGCGTTGGCTCTGGATACTGAGCTGGGTCAGAGTAGTCGATGAGCACGCGTCCCTGATGTTCGTCATGAACGAATGGAGAGTCTTTTTAGACGGGGAGCCGGGGAAACTGACAGTGAGGTGCTGGATTGCCGGCAGTCGGGTATGAGCAAATAGGCTTGCGATGGCCACAAGCTGCCCGGACGATATCTTGCACCACGACAGGTTCGAGAAGACGAGGACAAAGTCAGAAGGGAGCCGCGCGTAAGGCGATGTCGCGACACTCCAGGAAGCGAAGGATTGACCAACAAAGAACGTGATTGGAGATGATGTTGTCGAGCTCTACATATTGGCGAGGTAGGTCGAGCCGAAATCTGTTTATAAGTGGACAGAGGATCGAAACAGAGTCAATGATACCGATATTGAGGAATGTCTGCACATCTGAAATCGAGGTGGAGTCTTCTCATCGGCTGGGCAGCAACGTGCATGAGAGGGAATGGCCTTCCATAGTACTAGGAAACTTGGAGCCAGAGTTTTAGGAAGAGTGGTTCGGTGATAGAGTTGACGATCATTGCGATGGACTGCTCGTCAAGACACGCATCGAGCGTGCAGTTGAGAAAGATCCAGACGCAACGGGCATAACTTCAGAAGGGTAGCCCATCCAGTCTCAGCGAGTGGTCTTTCGAATGAATGATATTGCTATGAAAGAGAGGGATAAATTTGTGTTGAGGCGAGTGCGGAACAACAAGCCTTGACTTACAGTCGATCTCGGTGAGTGGACAGCATCGGGAACACACCGTACTAGAGTTGACAAGTCGGGCAACTCTGACCAAAGCACATCCAGCGCTAGTTCTTTGAAGATTCGCCGACATGGAACGCTGGTGACGCGGGCTGACTAAGCTAGCACCGCCACTTCCTGCTCGTTTCCCTACTGAATTGGCTCACAAATATCATAAACTGCCCCAGCTCTCACAGAGTTGGAACTTGTGACCCAGCCCTTCGCCAACCCCCCGCAGCGACTCCAGCCGGTCCACCACTCCCGGGCTCGTCCAGACAGCCCCGCATCGCACATCTCCTCGATCAGGACAGCCAACAGTCCATCTCCCCTTCATCCTATCTCTCGGGCGCGCTCAACCAGCTCTTGCACGCAGCGCATCCCTGGACGCGAACGCATCCGTTGTCACCATCAGCCAGATGATCTAGAAGGCGCGTTCAACGTCGATGCCCAGTCGAGACACATCCCTCCATCCCAACAGCCACCACCAACAAATTCCCTCTATCCATTCGCCCTCCCATTTCATCGTCCTCGGATGCGCAATGAGGAAACCCGCCCTCCAACTATCCCTCCCACAACAAAATCCATTCCCAAACAAAGCTGGACGGCTCAACTCCACCCATAGCGACTCCCTTTTCATCCCAGAGCGCAGCCCAGGCAGCCTATGCCAGGTATGCAATGGAATCTTCCAGTCCGCAATCGCCATCACACCAAAATCAAACGCATCTTTCCGCACAGGTTCCCGTCAAAAACTCCACCTCGAATCCCAGCACTCCTCTTTCTTTTGCGCATCCTCAGAGTCCCGCGAACCAATACTATCCTCAAGAGCAACCCATGCTCGTAGATCCCGCGCCACAACACCGTCGTCGTGCTTCTGGCTTTAGGAAGGTCCGTATGTAAATACTCATCCTGCGGGGAGACGAGTCGACGCCAGCGGTGCCGTGTTATTGGTATGCACCCTATTTCCTCCCCCATGCTGCATCGTGCTGATGCACCGTGCCTCTCTTTACTCAGCCCCTACGCCAGCTGACTATCCATATCGTCGATACATATCATATTTGCAATCTCCAGTTCCGATATGAATCAACACACAATCCGCGGCGCGTCCTCACGAAACCCAGCAAACCGGCCCACAACGATGGCTACGACAACAAGGATTATGACTATATTCTTTATGTCAACAACTGGCTGGGGAACGAGGATGGACACAAGTGCGTTGCCCCGTATCCATTCATTCATTCTCTGAGCTCTCACGAACAGTCGTTACCTCATCCTGGACATTCTCGGTCAAGGAACGTTCGGGCAGGTGGTCAAGTGCCAGAACATGAAGACCAACGAGATCGTTGCCGTCAAAGTCGTCAAAAACAAACTGGTGTACTTTAATCAAAGTACGATGGAGGTCACGATACTGGAGCTGGTACGCGCTTCGCATGATCATCAGCGGAGCAGCCTTTGAACCCCACTCTAGCTCAACAACCAGTGTGATCCGGGGGATGAACATCACATTTTGCGATTGCGGGATTCCTTTATTCACCGAAACCATCTTTATCTCATCTTCGAACTTCTGTCATCAAATCTTTACGAACTCATCAAAAAAAACCAATTCCAGGGTCTGAGTACGCAACTCGTCAAGGTGTTTACTGCCCAGCTCTTGGATGCCCTCTGTGCTCAAGGATGCACGGTTGATCCACTGTGATCTCAAACCAGAAAACATCCTCTTGAAATCGTACGTCTGGCACCTTCTGTTCAACCCAAACCCCTCTTACCCCGCGCAGACTTCAATCACCTCAAATCAAGGTCATCGACTTTGGGTCCGCATGTCACGAACAACAGACAATGTATACAACATATATCCAGTCAAGGTTCTATCGATCACCCGAAGTTATCCTTGGTATCCCATACACGTCTTCCATCGACATGTGGTCTTTGGGTTGTATTGCAGTGGAGCTTTTCTTAGGGTTGCCGCTATTTCCGGGAACAAGTGAGTATAATCAGATTACCCGGATAGTTGAAATGCTTGGGTGCATACCGCTCCGTTGCTCTGGGTCCATTCCTCCACATTCTTCATTTCACTTTGGCTTTGCCCTTGTGCCCATTTCCGCGGATACGGATAGCTCACGAGATTTCGAACGCAGGATGCCTCCTACTTACATGCTGGACATGGGGAAGCAAACGAAACAATTCTTTGATTCTTATGTGGACGTGTTCGGTCACAAGAAGTACCAACTGAAGACACTGGAACAATATTCGCGGGAACACAATGCGAACGAACAACCCGGGAAGCAGTACTTCAAGGCAACGACGCTACCGGAGATCATCAACACTGCACCCATGCCAACGTTCAAGTCGACGACTCGGCAGGGTCACGAAATGGAGAAAGGTACGACTCATTGTCATTGCCTTTTTTAAAATCCCCTCGAGGTTCTTTGCTGCGTACTTCTCGTTTGCGTAATGGTTCATATCTGTGCGAGTCTGATCCCGCACATAGAACTCAACAACCGCGCGTCGTTTATCGATTTCTGTCAGGGTTTGCTCAATTTGAACCCAATTGAGCGATGGTCTCCGCAACAGGCTAGAATGCCCCCATTCATCACCGGGGAAAAGTTTGCAAAGCCATTCCAAGTAAGTCGTGCACCTCGAGGATTTCAAATGTTTTCCCCATCCTTTTCTCTCCATATCCAACCTGGGACGTCTTCTGACACCACCCTTTGACGATTAGCCGAATGGACATACCCCTCAAATATCATCTTCGCCCGGTACTTCGGCTGACCCCAAGCGGCCGTATGGCGGTCTTGTCCCTTCACAGCCAAAAGGTACCAGGGCATACCAAGATGCGGCATCGTACAATCAGCACCTCGCGCAGCACCAGGCGTACACAGCGCAAGCACAAGCGGCGTCGCAAGCATCAAATAACGTCTTCCGTAATCCATACATATCGGGCCAACAAGGACCTGGAACGCAAGAGCAGGCAGAAACACAAGCACCACCACCGCCCGCGGGCACGACGTACCAGGGTGCAACAGAGGGTGCGCCTTCCACGTACCCGACACAACAGCCCCCGCCCCCACCACCACCGCAGCCAGCACAGCATCCGTATACGTCGCAGTCAAGCGCGAACGCACAGATCGCGGGACAGATGGGTATGAGCGGTGGTACCTCTGGTTATCCAACGGGGGCACCGAGCCTGAACGTCCCCGGCTTGTTGAACGCCAACCCACCTCCTGGTACCACCTCAGCCTCGTACTACCCCAACACGTCCCACACGCACGCGCACACCCATTTACGCGCCAACACGATCAACCATAACGACGTGATTCCACCCGCATTGGCGCGGTTGCAGCATATGAACCAGGACGTGATTGGCGGACGGAACGCGTTGACACCGGTCTTGAGCCGAGACGATGCAATGCGGGAGTGGGAGAGGAGACAGGCGGGGAAGCCACCCACCGCGCAGCCGTACCCGCAACTCGAGTATTTGCAACAGCAGGCGGAGCTCGCCACTGCAGGAGGCCTCGGCGCGTGGTCTACGGGATCCGGTGGGGGAGCCGGCCCCGGTCCCGGTGCTAGTGGCGGAGGAGGAAGTGCGGGTGCGGGTGGCGCGACAGGACGATACCAAGCGCCACCGTCGAAGTTGTTGCATTCGTATCAGCCAACGATCATCGTGGATGACGATAGTCGACGGGAAGCGGTCATGTCCAACGTGCGGTCTGCTGCAAGAGGCGATGCGGGGCCGAGTACAGGATATAATCCATCGGCGATGGTGACGAGCCCTGCGCAGACGTACGCGACGGGTTTGGGAGGAAGCGGAGAGCGGCGGTGGCAGCCCTGTTGTAGGTTCTGGAACGGGCGATGGAGGGGGTGGCACGTGGTACCCAACGTCGTACGTGCAACAGCAAGTGTCCAACCCGCCCTTTGACGCGATCGGGCAGCGGACGGACATTGGGACGTTGTATGTGCCGTTGCAGCCGGACCAATACCAGTCGTACGCGGGGCCGACGGCGGGTGGTGGGAGCGTCAGCGTGGTTGGATCTGTGCGGCCCGCTGCTCAGGGCGGCGCTCCGTCCTTTTACGGTGCGAGCGTCGCTGGTGCGCAAGGACGCAACCCGTTCTCTGGAGGCAACGCTACTGATGGAGGAGGTGGAGGAGGGGGACAATCGGGGCAAGGACAAGGGGGTATGAGCACCAAGGAAGTGAGATGGCTGAGCGGGATGGATCTCTGGTCGAGGCGATTTACGAGGGTTTGGGGGGGAGGTGCGTTTCGTTTTGTTTTCTCTTGCCCTTTCTTTTTTGATGTCGACGACGATATCCGTTACCTTGATGTGTTTGCTTTGCTTGCGCGCCTTGTTTCTGTATTGCCCTCCTCCCCCTGTAGTCCCAGACTGTCATTCGACCATACTCATACGCCTTGCTTTCCACCTTTTTTTTACACAACGATGAATGAAATGACAAACGGCGATCGCAATCCAACCAATGTTCATATCCCCTTCTTTTTTTGGCACAAATCCCCATCCTCCACTCACTGTCATTTATGAGACATCTGATTTCTTGATGGTTTTTCTGACTCATCTTTACAATTTCTCTTACGCAGCAATCATATATAGGTCGCAACGCCCGACGGTGTTAGGCACGATCATCGAGGGTCATTGGCGTTTTGTATCAGAGATGGCTCGTTGGAAAGCAAAACGGGGTATATTTTTCCCCAAGGTACTACTACGTGTGAATATCCAAAGATCATCCGACCGACGCAAAAAGAATGGGGATGGAAAAGCGGAACGACTAATTGACGGCGCCCGACGACGTCCGCCGTGCGTACGCTGTAAACTTTTCCTCGACTTCCCATGCGCCGGACCAGTATTCGACGGTGCATCGAAGGCGCGACGCCGGTCCTCGTGCGCGTTCGTCTGCAATCTGGCGTTCGAGACCGCGGAAGCGACGGCAGAGGACGACGTCTTGGCTACGACAAGGCCGTGAGTCTCGCTTAGGACGGACGGGAGGGGATGTACCTCCTGAGACGCAAGACGGCACAGAAATCGTTGCTGCCATCCCCAACGTAAATGACGCGATCGAATTCGGTCGCGTCAGCTCGATGGGCGTCGAGGTAGCGTGTCAGTTCCTGGCCTGCGTGGGACGTCAGTCCAAGTGTCCTCGGACGGAACATCGTGATGAGACGGCGAGGGCGAGCTCGGATCGGACCAGATCGGAGCGAATGTGGGGGGACGCACGCACCCTTGCACATGTTGTCCTCGCATCCGACTTGACAGCCGTGGGGTGGATCCGAGGGACCCATGCGCCGACGGAGGACGAGCCGGTGTGGATGGTCAGGATCGGAAAAGTCGGCTGGGTTGGTGATGATGGTGTCGAAGCATCCTCGGATGCCTTGGTGCTATGGTCGACGAGATCGCTATTACAACGTGCGTGCGTGCGGCGTCGAATGGGGACATTACCTGGAGGATGGTATCGATGAAAAAGGTGTTGGCATTGGAGAGCACGAAGAGGGTGGTGTTGAGGCTGGTGGGGTCTTTGAGGCGTTGGATGCCGCGTTTCATGGCGGGGTGCTGTCAGTGAGGTGGTGAGTGGGCCGAATGGTGAGCCCGACGTCCCGCGTTGATCAATGCAGTGGACTCACAAAGGGGATCTGGCGGAGGGCGCTCTTGATGTCTTGCTTGCATACGCCACGTTCTTCCAGAGACAGGTCATGCAGACACTCGGCGCTTCGAGATCGGAACAAGGGAGGGGGAAAAAAAAGAAAGAAAGACAAGGACGTCAATCACGACGATCCCGCGGGCGAGTCAAAACGACGGGGTGGGTTGATCTCACACAAGGTCTGTCCATTGCACGGTCGTCCCGGGCTCGAGCGAGCGATCTCTCATCTTTCTGCGAATGTCGGGCGCGAGGACTTCAAAGAGCCAGCGATCCGAGTCTTGGTCTGCCATGGACCTGGTGAACGATCAGGGTGTCATCTTTTGGTATGAGGATGCTGACTGGCCAGTCAAAGTCAAACACGACCAGCTGTTTCTTGGCCGAGGCCATTGATCGAAGAGAAGATGATGGTGGTCGGGGTTCAAGTTATCAGATCAGGCACTGCGTAGTAATAGCGATCCAGGAATCGCAGATAGACCGAATACCATCCATAGCGAAAGCATCCTACAAAGATTTACCTGGAACGATCGAATGGTCGTCTACAATGGACTCGGGACGGTAACATGGCCCACTTCAAATGTACCGTAAGTGTGCCAGCACAACACTTTTCTACAGCAAAGAAGGCACCGCTTAGCCTCAGAGTAGGTCAGATTGAAACTCGGCCTCATCGACGACACAACTTTACATTCAGTAGTATCCATGTATAGAAAGCGCAGGCCTGCTCGCGCATCTCGAGTCGCCCGGTTGTATTCGACCCAGAGTTGGACCGGCAGACAAGGGGGATGCCCCCCTGGATTAGCTTGTCGAATTGAGTCCATTCGTCGCGATTCGAGGAGAGACCGAGTTAGGAAAACCCGATCGGGCTTTTTGTGTGCGTAATCTCTTCTTCGTTTGTTGTTTCAAGCCTGAGGTGCCGCGGCACCACCAACAGACGATATCGTCATCACTGTGGGCAACGCTAACTTGGCACCTACCCTGACTCGACTACGTTGCTTGACAAAGGTGTCCCTGTCTAACCAATGGTGTTTTCTGCGAGAGGGTCCAGGAGGAGAATCACGGGATTCTCTGATGACTATCCACTGTTTTCTACAGGCGGTGAGGATGATACCAATGGGCTTGTAACTCGCCCCGTCTGGTGTACCCACACTAGGCGACGAACCCTAGGGGTCCATGTCACTTGGATAACACTCTTGAGCACGTCCGCTTCCTCGTCCGGCTACGACTTATTCTCCTCTCGACCCGCTATCTTGAACATGAGACAAGTAGGCACCGTACTCCCGCGTTCCTTGACACCAGTGAGCGACAACACGCCATAAATGAACCTATATTGATCCGTGAGCGGCTGTCATTGTATGGTAGACGCTAAACCGCGACGCCGGGTTCGGCAGCGGAATGGGATGATCGACTCGAGCGGGACTGAACCGGGTATGTTGGCTACATGCTGAGGAAGGTTGGCATTGACGTCTACGTTGGACCTTAGAATGTCTCCATTCCACCTACAGTTGTGGCATCGACGGATCCAGGGTGGACCACAGCAGAGAAGCCATGATAAGCTCGCTCGTCCGCGATCACGACTGGCGAAGGACCTGGCCCTGGGCGTTCAACGCGCGCGTTGAGGACTTGGTGGCAGCAACCCGTCCAATAGGACTCACCGTCGCCCAAGCAACGACTTGATGCCCCCCTCTACTCGCGCTTCATCACAAGCCGTTTGGATGAGCTCGAGGGCTAGCCGGCGGACAAGCGGACCTGCATCACGGCCTTGGTCAACAGAGGCACTGCTGGGATCAGAGGTCATGACGCGTATTGCGTGTACGATGGCTCGTATTGAAGCGTCTTGAGGGAGCACTTTTCATCCGCGAGCGACGGCAAGTACATCATGGACATTTCTGTTCTCGGCTCAGATGGATCCATGCGAGGTCGCCAGCTGAGGTGCCGCTGGGGCTCGTAATGGTAACGTGCTCGCGAGAATTGGCGACGACGGACGCGGCACTGTCTTGACCCAGGAAGAACCAGGTGGGGCTCAAGACTGATATGCCGTGCAACCCGATAACACGTTAAGAACCGCCCAGGACTGTTCCACGATTGAATTGCAGGGAGGAATCACATGAGGACTGTTTGCTGGCCGCTTCTTCTTTGGTGACAAGGATTGGACAAAGCGTGGGGATGTTTGGCTTGCCTCTGTGCAGCCAAGTCCCCAAGCATTCCGACTCATTCTTGTCAGGGGAGACGCACATGGATATGGTGGGTATCAATCATCAATGGGGACGTCGCTGTGTGATGGTGGGCTTCTTTAAGGGCCGGATGGTGCATCATTGGGGCGAGCTGTGATTCTGCAAGCGCCGTATGGTTCGAAGATGGTAGGAACGTCGATGTCGATGATGGGATGCTCTCCCACACTGAGACGTTCCAAGCTAGCGGCAGGCGGTCCTCCAGCGCTTCCGTGAGGGATGCGTTCAAGGACTAGAGGTAAAACAACGTCAACGACATCCAGGACATCTCAATGTCATAGATATTGTGCGCACCAAAAGACTCTCCTGATGCTCGACACGTTCACCGTCGTCGGTAAAGATGGACTGCAAAACACGGCATGCAAACTCAAGTTGTTCCCACTGAGGCGAAAGCGCCTGCAGCAACGTCTCCGCGTCTTTTCTATCCGTTTGGGTCGCGTCCAACAATTTCCGAGTTTCGTCGAGTCGGGCGCGTGATAAATTGTGGGGGGCGGGTGAGAAGATGCGGAGGGCGATATAAAGGGGTTGCCAGACTGGAACTCTTCGTCCGAGTGTTCATGCCGCATTCAGGTGCGAGTACCTGTGTCGCAGTGACTCTGAGGGGGTCGCTGTATTCGCACGGTAGGTCCTGTGGTCCTGTGGACGAAACGAGGTCGAGATATCCCCTTGAAGTGCGTCGCAGCAGCCTGGAAGGTCTCTGGTGGCGGTGTAGCCACTCAGGCCCCAGCTGGTGGTACTTACCGCTGACCTCAGACAATTGCTACGATTGGCCAACAGCAAGCCAAATGAGTGTACCCAGTTCTGTTGTCAAAGGTGTGTTTGACATTCCGTGGGCAAAAATGCAGCAGAATAGATTAAATCTGAATAAAATTGGCCCAAAAGGGAAGCTGCGCCGTGATGCCGAAGCTAAGCGAGAAGCATTTGAAATTGACCACCCTCTAATAAATTTTAATCTGGAGAGGGGGTCAGAACCCCTTCAACAGATTATTTACGACGTTCGCTGTCCATTTTTGGGCCCATCAACACCCGTGATGCCGCTTATGTCAGCAGTTCGCTATGGCGGCTGTGCTTTGCATGTCGAGCGCCCACCACACCCAAACCACACCTATAGGTATGAGCCTACCTTAGCTGAGCTGACAATGCTGACTCTTTGTTGAATGTAGACGCCATCTAGCCTTTTACAGGCACATGCAGCTCTTGATAGGCTGCTGATCGCTCAAACTCGGGCCTAATGCTGGCCCACATGGTCTTCGCCAGGATGGTATGCGGGTGTCGTATGCATTGAGGTCCCCGCTGCAGCGGCGCTGCTCCCGACACCTTGGCATGTTGAAGAAACGGTGTGTACAACCCCCGACAAGCGGAATTTGTTACTTTCCCGCACCTCGGAGCTCATCCAGCAAGGCACACAGCTGATAATAGGTGTCACAGGAATGGAGTGTGTAATGATTGACCGTCAAGCGGGCGAATGCAACACATAAACACAAGTCGTGTGGTCTGTTTGGTGAGTCCGTCGCCAATACATGTTCCTCTCTCAATCGAAATGTCCAATAATCAGGAACCTTGCCAGCCTTCGCAGCTTGATGGAATTACTCCAGAACTGCGATATGATGATGCAGGCAATGCCTTCGTTTGTGATGTGAATGGTCCATGGATCCCACATTGTGGTTTTGCTTTGGTAAGTGATTTCTATTTGATATATAACCTTCGTTCATCAGTATGTCGTGCTACATCAGCAAACTAGTAAGTTGCTGTACCAGGCTGTACAGCCTTGTACACTCGGCTACAGTGCCACATTACCTACAGTTAGGTCACCATTTGTACACTAATTTTACAGCACTGTGATATAACTGCACAATATACCCGAGTGCTTACGGCCTGTACGATCCTGTACATTGTCGACTATTATGCCGTTTAGGGCAGCGGATCTCGGCACCTGTACAGTGATGTACAGTCCTGTTCCGAGTCACCGCGTGCTGTACAGTTGGCACAGCGTCCCTCGAGGAATCACGTGCCATACAG
>QGOI01005025.1:0-18180 GCA_003313885.1 Boletus sp. MG55
GCCGCCGGTGGGAGCGCGCGGCGCCAGAGGAATTTAGTCAGCGCGGAAACTGTGGCCCTCTCGAATGTGCACAAACTGATGAAGGCGTGGTCATTCAGATGATGGGGGTTCAGAATCAAGCAACACGCTGCCAGCCAGTACGTCTTATGAGGCTAACGTGAGACATTGGTAACAATGGAGTCATGCTTGAAGACAATAGGCGCGGCAGTTGCCGTGCTACCATCGGACGGTTACCGACAAGTTCGCGTATGACTCCAACCAGAGCATGTACATGTTACACGTTCAAGGTTAAATTTCACCTACCCTGCTTGCAAGGTTCCCAACCTATCCTACCTATGCTACAGACGAGCGGCGTATCGTCTTAATCTACACAAGCTAAATTTGACATGCTAGGGCTACAAAGAGTGGAAGAATCGAAAGAGCGAAGCGGATTCAAACGTACACATTCTCAGATACATCAGAAAAAATGGAAGAAATACAGGGGAAGGGGCAGTCCCCCAAAACCAGACTCTCGAGTCTTAATGGGTGAAAGACAGTCGTTCTGCTCTATTGGGAAGAGGGGGCAAGGAGGGCATCAAAATGTTTCCTTGACCACGGTCACGTAGATCGCCTGGCGCTGCTCCATCCCGCACGACGCAACTTTACCGAAAACGCCCCCGGTACACGATCTCAGATGCACAGCAGGCTTGGCGCGGGGAAAGGGCGCGTCACGATGTACCTCGTACCAACTCTCTTGCTCCAGGACGTACCCCACACTAAAGGAACGACGGGGAAGCCGAACGGGGATTGCCGTCGGCGTTCGAGGCCACGCGTCGGGAGAAAGGATCAGCTGACTGAGATCGAAATTGGACTCGAGCGAGTTGTGCGACGACGCGATCGCCGAGGCACGAGATGGTGACTCGAGCGGGATCATGGCCGGGACGAGGGTAGAGATCACGACGTCCTCTGGTGCGTCCTCGACGAGAGAAGGGCGACGTGATGCGCCGGGTATTGACGGGAGCGATTTATTTGTCGAGTGGTTATATGGTGTGAGCGTACTGGTAGACTCGATGACCAGTGACAGATCGACCACCGTCATTGGGAGGCTCGGTACGGAGGTGCTAGCAAACACGTCAGTCAAGGTAGGCCCCGATCGATAACTCTGCATACCCTGTCAATGATTTCGTCAAAGAGCCTTGTCCGAACATTACCGGCAGACCTGGCCTGTTCAATAATTGCAGAAACGACTGGATGAGCTCCCATCCTTTGTGCAGGACCTCCATCCGGCAGGCAAACAATCCAAAGAACACAACAGACTGGACGACGGTTACCGACCATTCGATCTTGAGCACGATCCGGATGGTGTCAGTGATTGCATCTGGGCCCAATACGAGAACTTCGTTCAGACGCCTCGACATGCTCTCTATGGGGGTCAACCCTGGGGATAGTACACCCCACATCATGACGGTCATCAAGATAGCAGAGAACACCGCTTCCAGTTGTGCCATCCCGACAAGCCGGAGGTAAAGGCTACGTGTGAGAGAGGAGATGGAGCCTCTCTTCCCATAAAACTGGACGCCATAGACGAGGAAATGACGCCAAGTGATGCCTACGATGATATATAGGCGCGAGTCGGACTTGAGATAAAGGACAGGACGTACAAGCGCAAACAATCGTCGCAACTGTCAACAAAAGTGGAGGAATCATGACAAGAAAGATGGTAACGACAGAGGGATAGGTGGCGGGTCGACAACCGAAGCCATGAAATAGATCGAATCGACGAGGTTGAACGATCAGGTCTAGTATGTTTGAGTGGAAGCGATCGAAAGGTTCAGAACCAACGTACGCAGAGCAATATACGCGACTGGTAACCCAAAGCACATTAAACACTCGAATATAATACGTCGTCTTTTCGCTTGAGGTGTGGAGGTTGGACAAAAAGAAGCCAGACGTTCAAGATGGACACAGATGGACAGGCACGCCGCAGGCAGCGCAATACGTGAACCAGTAATAAAAATCGTTGCTTCGGAGAGTCTGCGTTTCAGAACAAGTGATGGGCAGTAGAGATCAGGATAAACTTACAAATGTCACACCACATCGATGCTTCGATGTCAGTATCCTTAGCCCAGACCAAGGCATCAATCGCGTATATTAGATTCGTGACCGAAAGCCATATTCCAATGGCCACAGCAGGGATGTTGCGAGCTTGGTAATACCAGATCAGGGGTACGAGGGTCAATGCGGCAGAAATGAAAGATAGGGCCGGAATCTCTGGATACATCACAACAATACAATAAGGACCCAGAAAAAATGAAGGGGGGTATCGAAAAAGTGGCAGTTTTCCTTGCACCAGGGGATCATACTTAAATCTCCACCTTCCACGTAGTAAGGGTCAACGCGGGGCCGGAATACAAAGGCAGCGCCACATCTTCGTTTGCGCGACAGCCCCATCCTGTCTGACAAACTCACTTCCTCGAAGAATACAAGAGCGATCGGAGCCTCGACAGCACTATAGTCCGAAGGACAGGAGTGAGTCCAAGAATGGCAAGTATGAAAGCAATCACCTAATATGGTAGGTACAAACTATCCCATGAACTCCCCACGTTCTCCAAGCTAGAGAACCTGACTGTCGGTGAAAAAGGATACTGATACACTCGAACGAATATGACAATAGCCCTGCAAAGATACAGTGAAAGGGTGGATAGGAAGGTCCGAGAGCGTGCATGTTGTGAGAACATTGTTATGAAGAAGTGGTGTAGGGATCTGCAACTGGGAAACTAGGACACTGATGCACGTGTGCGGGGAGTGTAAATTCGTCCTGAAAGAAGATAGGCGATTACACGGCGGAGTGGGAGTGTCGCAAGGTCGCCGATACGTAAAACAAGACCAAGGCCGGGGATGTGAAAGTAACGAGACGACTTGACGGAAGACTTGGGCTGGAAAGTGGCAACCTCGGGTATAGTCTCGAGCTTTATCGAGGCACGGGATCGACCCATCTTCGGTGAAGAACGAGGGGACCGAGAAAGGTTACCCCGAAAACGCACTGCAACCCATGCGGGAAGAATCGGAGATAGTTGTTCGATCAATGCCGAGACAAGCGTGGAAATTTGGGCCATGATTCTGTAAAGAGCGGGCTGGTCGGCACGAATCTCCATTCGTTCTAATAGCGTCTCAACGTTCTGTTCCAGTTTCACCAACCTCCCCTCCATAAAAGCTTTTGAAACCTCCGCCTTCTTCTCCTGCCTGCGCGTCGCTATCTCCATCATCTCGACTGTGTCCTCGATTTGCTCGTACACATCCGAGTTGAAAGATTTGGACTGCTTCCGTAAAGATTTGAGCTCGGTCTCCAGCTGTGCGACCCTGTCTATCAGAACCTGCATTTTCTGAGTGTGCGGGGGAGGATAGTGGATGAGGGTGTGCAAGTCCGTGGTTCGCTCCCGAAGACGTTGAATGGCATGCTTCCACGGACGCATTCCAGTTGCTAGCACGAAAAGAGATAAACTGAACCACGACACAGCCGATGGGCCAGAAAAGGAGACCACAACCGTGCGGAGAAGCGTAGCACCAAGGAACGGAGACAGGATGGACAAGGTGAGATAAAAGATCTCGAGCGTGTGCAGTTCGGACAAAGCAACACGATGATACTTGTCCGCAGTGGAAGTATGATCTTGTGGTTGAGTATGATGTGTGCGGCGTGGTCTTGATGCCAGGTAAAGGCTCCAAGGGACTGAGATATCATCATTTTCCACAGATGGCAAAGGACGATGACGACAAAGGGCCCACCTTCAATGATTTGGTGGAGGTAAAAGACGAGGAGAAGAACAAGGAGGATATTTTTAACGAAATCGCTCCCAGTCAACCAGTTTGCGATAGGAGAGAGCAGGGCAAGGACCACCGAGAGGTCGAATTCATACCAGGCACGTCCATTGACAGTTTCTGGCAAGTCTGTGTCAGTCGGCACTTTTAGCTCCCCCGAAAGCTGGGCTATGGATGGCGGCGGGACCGCCGATCCGGATGCAATTGGGCTATCTGATGCTTCGCTGCCAGAGTCGACCTCGGACGCGTACTGCTCAGAGTTGGATGAGAGAGCGTCTCTGGTGATGGGTTGCTCGACGGTATGGCATGCACTGTCGCTGAAGTACTCGGTGTCGCTTATAGAAGGAGATTTGAGGTCGCGACGTCGCCTCCGCCGCATGATTGAGCCGTTCATTCGTTTGCGTCGACAGTCGTCTGAAGAGGTGATGTGCACGAAAAATCAAGGGGGATCTCCGGCGAATGAAATGTATTTCTAGTCGGAGTTTAAAGAGGAATAATGCATGTGTTTAGCTTGGACGTTTGCCAAATGCCAATGCCGGTTTGCGACTGAGATTCAGACGATGACAGGGTTTGTCTCGATCTTTGCATGCGCATCTTGACAGGCGCTCTCGATGCTTAGTTATAGTTACTTATTACAGTACCAAACTTCGCCTGCGAACTTGCGAACAGCGGTTTCGGAGCCGGTACTCGGATGTATTAGCTAGAGGCACACTTGTTTGTTCGCCCAAATAGGAAATGTAGAGGTTTTCTGTATCTGCAAATATTGTCTCCGCGTGATCAACCGTTTGATCAACTTGCTTTCTGGCCAAATCATGCCGCGTGTACGAATCAAGATTTAACTTGGTCCCCCTGCTATCCGCCACTGCAATACACCGTGAGTTCACCCCTGTAGCGTTCCTCGCCACATCTCTTCTCTTCCTTCCCCTTGGCATTTAAATTGGTGGGCGCGCAATGTTACCACCCTCTCCATCATCATCTGGCTGTTTGTTCTGAATATTATCTATGGCGTCGACGCTTTGCGGGGCAACAATGTAAACGTCGCTGTTCCTGTCTGGTGTGATGTTAGTATGTCCACAGTTTCCATTCTTATATTCTTCTCCGAGTCCCTCGACCACCCACAGCAACCAAAATCATCCTTGGTGCAATTTTTTCCCTTCCTAGCGCTTGTCTTTGTATATGCATCCATTTGGAAAACGTTACTTCAGTTCGCAAGGCCCAGGCAACCCGCGCCGACAAACGTCACTGTCAGATTTTCGAGGCTTTCATGTGCTTTTGCCTCCCCATGGTTTTCGTGGCCTTTCGTGGACTGTTTTCTGCGCCTGGCAATTCGCCACCCATCATCGATGTACAGATTACATCGTGTAAGGTCACCGCTTCGACATCATCGAGGAGTATGGATGTCGTCCCGCCATCTATGTCTCTCCTCCCGCTATTGTGATCCTTTACGTGTCACCCATCCTCGTGTCGGTGATTCCACTTGTATTCGCTGGTATGCATTTCTCGTTCCCCCCTTCTCCCGCAATATTGATGTGTCACTATGTATTGCCCTTGTACGCTTCATCCGTCACCATATCACTTTCGCTCGTCATCTGGACAGCTCACGCAACGGTCTCACCATTTCCCGTTATTTCCATCTCATGCCAATGTCGATATTCGAGATGATGTGGAACGTTATCGCGACATCGTTCTCTCTATGGTTTAGCATGTTTTCCTATCCCACATTGATCTGGCCCTGTACCCTACGGTTCTCACCCCCTCCATTGTTCTCGACAGCCACTATCTCCACCTTCATCTTTGTTGCATTCTTTTCGTTCGGGAAAGATGCTATCACGGAGTATAAGGCTTGCTTCGATTGGTTCTGTCACACTGTTTTCGCCAAGGCGTTGAGGTTAATGTCGTGGGCTCAAGTTTCGGCATTGCGCCTGTCGTGAAGTACGATACCAGATCTTGTCAAAGAAAATGTGATAGACACTGATCTTTCCCTTCTCGTAGATATCCTCGTGCTTTCAAGATCTCCAACCCGTCGTATCAGTGTAGCCCTTCTGCGAAAGCATATCGAGCCTCATCAGATGGTCCAAATGCATACCTTTGTGTGTGTTTTGATGAACGGGACGACTCGTGCAGCAGCAGGCAGCTGCGACTATTTATGTCAACATGCATACCCGCTTAGGCGTGTATTATTTACTCTACCTGCTTGGATTAACCACGCTTATATGTTAAAATATCAGCAATTAGTATAACAGCGGGATGCGATGACCTACGAAACGACGCAAAATGTGCAGCCTGGAATGGCGTTGTGAATCCTCGTTAATAGGTATATCCGGAGGGCGGACGTCCTCCGAGTCAGTATGGATATCATAGATCGGGTAAAGTCAAAGGGATCGAAGGTGTCCGTAAGTACTCCTTCTGTCCAGCGATTTAAACGATCAGGTGATTAAAATGGGTGCAGAAAATTGCCGCGATACCTCATAAGTTGTGATAGGCTTTATACTTGACATGCCCAGGCACGGTTTTGCATCGTTCGAGTACTGGGGATACCCAGGACCGAACTTGACAGGTTCCCATGGACGTAAATGTCAATCTCACATACCTTTTTTTTTCCGTGTTCGCCTTCTTTGGTTTGTTCATCGTTCTCGTCCGTCTCCCATGGCATTTACAAGCATGGAACGTTGGCACTTGCGCCTACGTCATCTGGAGGTGGTTCGCTTGCCTTTTCAAAAGAGTTTATCAAGTCAGTCGTTTAGAGACAACTCACCGAGTATTCTTCCCTCTACATTCAGCAGGCGAGCACACTATTGCGACGGTGTCATGGTGAACCGTGACAGATTGGACTGTCCAACCTTGGTCTGAGTGGCATTCCTTGGAGTCGATCTCTTCCCTGCTTTCCACTTTGTCCATCTTTGCAATCATTGTACCTCCAGTCCCTCTGCACAGATACTCGCAAACGTGGACCCACGCTACATCTATACGGCAGTACATACCACATCTCAGCTGATGATGCCCAATCATTTAGTCCACCTTTGATCTTCTTGTCCCATCTCGACCACGTATCTAGAGTGAGATACCTGCTACGCAGGAGCATATTTAATATTTAATCCTCATCCGCTAGTTGTGGCCATTCATGATTTTGTGGCTTTCTGCGGGTGCGCCTGCAGTGGCTCTTCAACTAGTACTTACTTAGCACATCCATGATTTGCCAGCGATGGCATAATGTTTACGCCCTACGTTACGATGGTTATGAAAGACCCCGAAAACTCAGATGAAAGACGTTCTCGACTGCGCCCATCGATGATTCATATCCATGATCTCTGGCCCCTCGTCTCCAAAAACCGACCTTGTACTTCGCGATCAGACGACAGTCATTCTGATCACATGAAGACGATCTTGAGCTTGAATCCTGTCCTTTGATGAGTGCACCAACCGCTCACCGTGTTCTACGAACGTCGCTTCGTGCTAAGTCGCCTGCTATCTGCGGCAGAAGCAGAGAATGTCTCAAGAGATAACACTCGTCACGTGACGCTGTAGCGCCACGATGACTATTACGTAAAAAGTTAACCAAGGACGCACTGGGGACGCACTCAGGTGGCACAGTGAGGCTGCAAGGTCTTCGGACAAGCGAGGGGCACCGCTTCCTCTCTTCAGCTTGCCTCCACCACGTCGCTCGTCCGCCTTGCAGCGCTCGTCCGAGCCCATTTCAGCGCACCCGGCCACCACACCCTGCCTCCATCCCATTCCGGCTCCTCGCAGCTCACTCTCGAGTCTCCTGGGGTCTGGACCGTGCGATCTCGATTGCTGGGTACATGCATCTGCGAGGTGTTCCCACCCACCCTCGCAGCTCATCCATACCTGGCAACTCGGGCTCCCGGGCCGGGCCGGAGAGCGCCTCGGGCTCCTGCCCATCCACATCCTCTCGGCCCACTGCCTCCCTCTCCCCCCAGCGCATGGAGCGACGTCCAAAGAATAGGAGCTTACCTTCCTTCAAGTTGCATCTATGATCGCGTGAATGCCACTTGCATGTTCATGAGGCCTTGAGGTGGCATGCCTGTGGCAGGCAGTGGCACTTCGAAACTGATGCCATTCAACCCCGCATGCATTGTGCGTTGGATGTAACCAGCGTACAATAATCCCGCGGCTGTGCAACTGAGCTGCATCTCCCGTTTATCATTAGAGTTACGACACCGACAAAGGATCGACTCGCAATTAACCGTTCTTTGTTTGTGCAACGGAGTCGAACGCTTTATAAAGGGGTACCGAGCCCAACAAGCCTCCCAGAGGTTTGTTCTTTTCATACTTCGTCGATACTTCCTCATGAATCCCGTATATCCTCTTTTTTCTGTGTTTGCTTTCTGCAGTTTTTTTCTGGTCCTCATCCCTCTCCCATGGCGTATTCAAGCGTGGAACGTTGGCACATGCGCCTACATCGTCTGGACGTCGGTGGCTTGCCTCTTGGCATCTATCAACTCAGTGGTTTGGAGGAACAACACTTTGAACCCGGCTCCCGTGTGGTGTGACATCTGTATGTCTATCAAATGAGCCACTCACCATTTGCTCATACCTTGTCAGCTTCAAAGATTCTTCTCGGTGCTGGTGTGGGTATTCCCGCGGCCGGACTTTGTATCAGCAGACGGCTATACACCATCTCTGCCATCAAGTCGACTGTCGTGACCTCTGAAGATGTACGTCCGACTTGTATGCATTATTACTTCAGATCGTAATCGTCCACTTAGAAACGTCGAGCTGCCATTATCGACTCGTGTATTGCTTTCGGTATCCCAATTATCGTCATGGTGCTCCGTGGGTTCTTCCATTCCTTTTCCACGGCGCCCCAGAACATTCATTTATTGATTGCTGCCTTGTAGATTACGTCGTACAGAGTGCGTGTAAACGAAATAGGGATGATGTCCACTCCTGATTTTGCGAACAGCCAACCGCTTCAACATACTGGAAGATGTCGGCTGTTGGCCTGCCACCTACGACACGCTTTTGGCTTACTTCCTCGTGTCCATGTGGCCAGTTATCCTAGGTTGCATCTCGTTTGTATTTTCAGGTGAGTTTGCGATTCGGACCACACGCCACAGCCTACTCAGCATATGTTAGCTTTGACTTTGTGCGCCTTTTACAAGCGACGTTTGGAGTTCATCCAATTTCTGTCAACCCACAGCTCGTTCAGCATGAACCGATACATTCGTTTAATGTTGCTGGCTATCACAGAAATGGTATGCACGATTCCTATCGGTATATACAGCCTCTACATCGCCAATAAAGGCGTCCCGATTCAACCCTGGATATCCTGGGCTGACACGCATTACGACTTCTCGTATGTCGGACAAATCCCCGCCGTCCAATGGATGAACAATCCCAATTTTTGGGTCTCGGTCGAGCTGACATGTTGGTTGTTCCCCGCTTCTGCGCTGCTGTTCTTTTTGTTGTTTGGCTTTGGGTCCGAAGCTCGCAAACATTATCGCGCAGCCTTCTTGCGCGTCGCTGAGGTCTTCGGGTATAATAAGCCTGCATCCGACATACCCGTTCATGCACCACGAAAGTTTGTCGTCTTCATATATCATCCTTCCGCATTGATAATCTCTCCTCTCCAGGTGGACGTCAGACCTCAACAAAACTATTTCCGTCGGATCGTCGCCTTTATATGTATCAACTCCTTCTGCACACGCAAAACACACCAAATCATTCATGGCTTCCACGGCGAAATGCTCTGACATTGACATTGAAAAAGCGGCTGCTGGTTCCCCGCCGTCTCTTCGCAGTTATTCTCTAGATGACCACCAACCGTCTCCCACGGCTACATGCACCGGAGGTGACATGAACGAAAGCGAGCATGCCGTGGCAAGTCCAGCTCTCATTCCAGACTGCTGTACCGTCCCTGCATATCATCTTCCCTTTAGGCTACCTAGCCTCGATCTAACTCCGCACCGCTCGCTGCAACAGCCACGATCGTCGGGCAATGTTCGCATCACAGTGCAAACCCAGTATTCCAATGCAGATTGATCGTTTCGTAGCCGTTTACATAGCTTTTTTCTACAGTTGTGCGCAAGATCGCACAACGCTATTTATTTACGTCGCGACGAACCTTCATGCACACGACTGGCAGATCTTCATTCAGGTGTAACCCTCACCTCAATCAGTCCTTCAATCATGCGCTCATTCATTGACGTTTTGGTAACCCTACCATAGCACATAGAAAAGTCCCGCATACGCACGTTCGATTCATTGTACAAACTTATTTGCTCCCATGTTGACTCAGCGACGTCGCAATGTATTTCTACTCGTTATCATCTTGTCTGGAATGGAGACGAGATAATGTTGACTAGGCTTCGTGACCCTGCCGCCGACGGTGGTATCCGACCATGGGACAAGTCAGTCTATCTCAGCTGGGGCGACGTCGGGTCTACAGATCTTTTATGCTAGAGAACCCGAAGCAAGAATTAATGGGGGTATTTTATACACCCGCGTCAGATTCATGGCCGGAATTTAGGCACTCATACTATCCAAAAGTTAGAAGTTCCTTGATCGCAGAATACAAACGTATGGATTGTCCAAAGCGCCATTTCCACGGGGTCCTACCCCAGCAAGTCATCAAGGAAATCTCGCATCTCGTTCTTTGGATCCTTCCTTGTGATATCGCCCTCTGTGGGCAAAGGCGGAGCCTCGACGACATCGTTTTCTTCAGAGGCTTAGTACAAGCACACAGAAACGCGTGGGATACGGACCTTTCTTTCGCTCCTTGGGAGCCATCGGCTTCGTTCTGAGCGTGCTCGTTTTCGCTCTAAACCTCTCCTTCAAATCTATCCAACAACGAAACGGAGCGGACGAAAAGTGTTCATCGACGCGTTCTTTTACCGTAAGAGCACCGACGAACCTCGATTCGCCTCGGCCACGGCTTTCTCACGATTCATCTGTTCCAGCGCGTCGTCCCATTCGATCGTCTGTACGCGGCCCTTTTTCGATTGCAGAGCAGACTGCCGGCGGGAAGTGAGATGTGCGAGCGAATGATCAATCTCGTCGTCATCGTCCTCCTGCGCGTCCGGTGCTCCAGAAAGCGCGGGCGCCGCATCCGACGACCGTTGCTTTTCCAAAAACGCGTGTAAATCGACCTCGGGTTCCTTGATCTCCTCTCCTGAAAAACATGATCGGCCTATGTCTCGATGATCGTCCAAACCGCCATCCGAGTCGCGGGTATCGCGGCCCCGAACGAACGAACCAACACCGTGACGCACCGTCCGAATCCAGCTGGGGTTCGTCCTCCGCATACCGATCTGCGTTGGAGGCGAGCTGGCGTTTGGAATACCTCTGACGGATCTCTTCGGTTTCTTCGGGGTCGATGTCGTCCGGTAATTCGTCCTCTAGGACGAGTCGTTTCGTGAACTCGGCGGGGCGTCCAAAGGAATGACCCCGTCCGCGTGCGCGGAGGTATTTACCGAGGCCGCCCCTGGACTTGCCTCTGCCTCGTCCGCGTCCGCGAGACTGGCTCTCTGAGGAAGCGGAAGGACTGGCATCTGCCATGACGTACGAGTGATTCAGGTGTGAGTGCGTACGCGTGCGCGATAACATATGTCGCAAGGCAATCGCAAGGCTGGTGCACCGTGCACGTGATGCGTAAATGCATGGGTCGGGTTTTTTGCCTTGTAAACTGCTGTCGTTTGAAACTTTCCGACATCATGTACTGATCCTCCTGCAATGCACACTCCAAATTATATTTTTGAACGAAATGCCACGAGATCTGTTGTTACACATTGGGTTAAGACTGAGGTATACTAATGCTACAGTAGCTAACACGAGCGGATAACCTTATACTACAACGGGAAGACCGACAAGACCACCAAAGAACCCTGCCGAAAGAACACCACATGGAGGAAGAAAAGCCCGCATACAAGAGGATTAAATTCAGTCATCTGATGGAATGAAGCCCCGCGTAAGAATATCATACAAAAGGAAAAGCAATAAGCATATATGAATAAAGAGCCCAATGATGAGCACGGCAATCGCGTTTTGAAGCTCGTCCTCGATGAGCTTCCATATGCGCAGAGGAAGTGACCGTGGTGGCCTCGAGATAGGTGCAGGGAGTGGGAGCACGGGGCGAGCCACGTAAGGTGAGTTGCTTGGTGCTGGTGGTGATAGGGTACGACTTGGAAGTACAGGATCTTCGAACACGAGTTTTTTCGGGGCCCGCGCTTCTTCGCGTTGCTTCTCAAGCCACCTGGAGAGGCAGTAGTTGGCATAGCCTGTCCGATCGAACATGGCGATGCCAGACTCTATTTCATAGAATTCCGATCTACGAATGGATTTGAGTGGCCGCATGTGTAAGCGGTCGTCGCCTTCCAGGACTTGCAGGTCGGATAGAAAGCCTGGGTGGTCTGAGAGACAATCTTCATAAACAGAATGACAGTCTGTTTCGACTGGGGGTTCTGGGGGGTTATGACACACAGTAACATCATCGCGTTCCTATATTCTAATGAATAACGAATATCACAACCGAGGGGAAGCACTTACACGAATGACGAGACAGGGGCGTGCAGGAGACGAACTAGAATCTTTCCTGTATCTTTCGAAGAACCCCCTACGAGAGATTGTGACGGGCTGCTCATCAAACCGAACCTTTTTCTAGACATCCGGTCAGCTTCCTGTCTATCACTCAAACATATTGAAATCACCTTTGGCGTTATAGAAGACGTGCTTGAAGCATTGTCGCTGAGGATCGCAGGCTTTGGGGGTCGTTTAAATGCAGGGAGAACACTGCGACCAACGCCTAGCTTCCACAGCTGTAGCGAAGGACGGATTATGATGTCCAATGCCTCCTTCACATTCTTCACATCCATATACTTCCCGCTTTGAGCGAATCGGAGACGCTGTATACGTCGCCTGGAAGGCGAATCACAGTCGGTGAAGGCAGACTTGGCGCGCATCATGAATGGGGTGATCCGAGGGCGTCGAGGCGAAGGAGGGGGAAGCATCCGAGATAAGGCAAAGGAGTTCCCACTCGACGTATCGAGGAGATAAATACGTGAGGTGGTTCAGAGGAATGTGGACACAGGACGCCCCTGCCTGGTACTGGTGCCAGTGTTCCGAGTATTTAACTCACCGCTCTATTGAGCACACACGAAGTATATGTCAACACGTGTGCATTGTGGTGTTCCACACCAGTCTGGATTGGGAAGGACCTCGCGCTCCATGAGGCCATTCATTCATCATAATGTGATGAAACCGTCAAGATAAACTCGATCAACCTACCGCTTGGATACGGTGGAACGTGTCAGCGGAGTTTCCCGTGTTGAGTGTAGTGCTTTGTCCTTTGGCTGTCTCACCCTCAGACTGGACTATCCCCGCAGCCAAGGAAAGCGTCCAAACGTGGTACACTTGCACTGCCCTCGAGTCAGATGCCAATTCAAAGGCAATCAAAGCGTCGCCTATAGGGCCAACTTGTGGTCTTCTACGCGCTGTCGAGTCTCGATTCACGGTGATTACAGTTGGGTTGAATGTTGCATGTTCGCCATCCGGCCTGGCTCGGAAGGAAGACGGCCCGGGATTTCCCAGCCAATCACAAGTCAAGGGGTCAAGCCTTTATTAGACATCGTTCTGGACTATAGTCTATCACAAGCACTATTACCGAACAGTTCGTCAAGTTCGTCGAAACGGCCTCAGTAATAAGTCGACCTGCTACAGTCTCTGAGATATCCCCATTGATAGTATAGTTCCTTAGGTGAGCAACCGAGTGAGAGGTAAAACTAAGACGGCCCCGCGTGTATTTGAATTTCGGTACTCGGAAAGGGTTCGAGGGTGAAATGTCGCCGTGGTGAGCAGTGCAAGCTTGATGATAAGGCCCAACGGTTTGCATGGAAAACAGTAAATTTTTGTTGGTATACAGTATCCACGACTCAGACCACTCGAAACAAGCGTGGACCTCTGCCAGGTAGTCTGATGACCAGACCATCTACGAGGCAAGCCGTAGATAGACGGCCTCGTACTAGACCGTCTGATCATACTAGAAGGCTAGTGCAAGTGGTAAGCGTAGGAATCAAACTAGACACCTCCCAGGATCGCACTGAATTGCTATTCCGTTCTGATCATGCAGTGTCTTACTGGAGTTCTCGCCTAGCCTCACGACGCTCGTCCGCGTCAGGATGTTGGAATCGCAAGATGTATATTGGTAGGAGCTTGGGGCAGTGAAACCGAATGGTTAAGGATAGAACGGACTGCGGCAGAGTAGTAGGAGTGTTAAAATGAGAACAAATGAAGTGGACCCTGCGAAGGAAGGCTGCGCCCAAGATCCGTCAGCTGGTAGGTGGAACTTCAAGTTTTCACACTGCGACGCATGGCGACTCGGAGATACAGTCTGGTTCACTGACGGTGGCATGTGCTGGGTCCAAAGTGGTAACGGACTAGGACTGGCAGCGTGAGGGTCTTGCATTCATACTTCGAAGGGCCTTGCGTAAACTTCGATTCACTGAGTTTGTCACAGATCCCGTGTTGACTCGATAATGGTTGTCCTTTCATTGTGACTCAGCTCCCTGAACTTAAGGTGTACATATCTGTGATAGAGCCTACGTGATAACTTAGTACATGATCGAGTTCATCGCCACTGCCAGTAAAGACCCCGACTCCCCAGTGTAGCCTGGGACCCAGCCCGTCTATGATATATGAGGCTGCCATCGATCCCGATGACAGACCTGGAGTCTTGTACAGCCACAAAGGGCATAAAAAACTTGCCGCAAAAAAGGTCGCACGAGTGACGAGGCAGGGCTAATGCCAGGCAGTCTAGATTATTAATGTTGCAAGATGATTCCTGCCTTCCTGACGAGCTATTTCATGTTAGGTTCACCCTGCTAGCTCCTTTGACATGATACGTTTGCGTTGTATGGCTCATATGTTGCCTCTCATGGCGAGTAGGTCGTGGTTTGTAGCACTAACCCATTTCATGGAAACACCAATGACAATTCTCCATTTGTAAGTGGTACAATCAAGATTTACATACATTGGGGAGCTTCAAACCAAAGAATTGATCAACTTTGTCGTTTTTCGTCTCCGCCATTTGCTCAAGCTTTGACAATTCTCTCGATGACATTCAGCGCAGCCAACACCAAGCCATCGTTGAAGCGTGGTGCGACAATCTGCAAATTTACGGGCGCACCGACGTATATTTTGGGTTCATCTATGGCCCAGTCAGACCTCGTGTGCTGCCAGCACGAACGCGAGAGAACGTACATTGCTGGCGGTTGTATGAATCTTCTGGACTCAACGAGCTAAAGTTTGAATCGATAAGGTCAACGGCTGGGTCGACAACAAGCCCGGTCGGGAAGACTGCGCCGGGCCAGTCGAGCAAGTTCCACATCGCAGTATATCTGGAATGGTTTTCAGATTTTCATCCCGGCGTATCCTTTTCTATGTAGGACGTGGCTTACCCCCAGTACCTTGCGGTATCATGACGAGCCGCAACGCCTGTGTATGCAGGAGACAACAAGACGTCGATGTTTTGATCACGCCATTGCTGTAGATACGCGTGCCGGAAGCCGTCACGTCTATAGTGCAACTACGCTCCATTTGTCAGCCTAATGACGCCTGTTTAGAAGAACATGGTCGTACCTCCCAGGCCTGGGTTGCATTAAGGTTCTTTGTGTGGGGTGGACTGATCACCCATTCGGAGAGAGGCAGTATGTCTTCCCCACCATCCTTGAGGCATTGACGAACAGTCTCCCCGCCGTCGTCAAAGTAAAGCGAGCGCTGAGCATGGTCATGTGTGAATCCTGTCAGAAATCCCTATACTGGATCGACATACGATGATGTTATAACCTTCCTTGTGTTTGTAGGGAACGTATTCCACGACTTCTACCTCCTGCGATACTTCTAGTTTCTGTTTGGCCAACTTCAATGCTCGCAGAACCGGAGGGTGAGGTAACACGACCCCGTCATGCATCATGATACCGACCCGGAGCTTTCTTTGACTAATATCGGGAAGTTTGAGGGGAATCGGAAGGAGGCTTGGATCTCCTAGCCACGGTTGTTTGCTCTGCACGGCTTTGATCAGCATCTCCATATCCCTCGCTGATCTGCACATCGGGCCAGCGGAAGCAATCGTTCCATCATTGCCTTTTTGACTGCAAAGAAGGTGGATAATGGACTTGACGAGGGTGTCATTTTTACTTACTACAAGAGGACATCGCCAATAGGGAATGTATTGGATGTCGGACGAATGCCGTATAGACCAGCGAATGCACAAGGGCCACGGATAGAGCCTCCGCCGTCACTATTTGCACGATGAAACTGGATGGTCAGATCTGCTATTCAGGTACTTGCCTCCCCATGCCCATACAAGACCCTTTCAGTGCCAGAAGTGCAGCCTCTCCACCAGAAGAACCACCCGGTGATAAATTGAGGTTGTGCGGATTGAGCTGGAATCAAGTTACCGCGCGATGTCTTCACGCGCCACACCATGCAACCTACTGTACGACCATAGAACGACTGAGTCTCCAGTTGCATGATTGTCTGGGGTTGGTTGGTTTTCACATAGAAAACTACCACAAGTTGTCAACCACGAGAAAAAGTCGTAAGAATTCTAATCTCACCAGCCCCAAGGTCGCGTAGAATGCTCGTGAGGTAGCAATCTTGGATTGATAACTCAAGGTTGGACAGAAATCCTGCTGAGCCCCAGCGACCTTTCACAGGTAAGAGGTCCTGAACGCGATTGAGTACCACCAAGGAGCAACGTCCCACAGCAGACACGCACCTTGATAGAGATTGGCAATCCGTGAAGGGGGCCAACTGTCCTTTTATGCGCCTTGAAGTACGCGTCGAGTTCTTTGGCTCGCTGGATGCCCTCGTCGAGGAAGAGATCCGTTAGGCAAGCAGTCAGTTGGTGGGCGATAGCAGCACGCTTCCCAAATGCAGTGACCACCTCGACGGCAGTGAGCTTGCCCGACGCAATATTTGCTAGAATGTCCGTTGCATCAAGGTCAGTAATAGCGAGTTCCTCCTTCGTGAGGATTCCGCAGGTCTCGGGGACAGAGGTGACATTGAGAGGTGGGTTCTCAAGGAGCGATTTCGGCAAGCGGTATTCGGCTGGGATCTGGCTTTCCAGGCGCGACAACTGAGCAGACACGAGGTGTTTGAAATATGCGTTGCCTGTGGAACCTTGTGTCCTGGAGGAAATCGACATGGCGAGAATCGATTTAATATGCAAACCATGGGGACGCGATAGGGCGGGCCTTTATACTGTTCTCTGTCCACCAATAATAATCTTCGGGCAAAAGATAGTTGCGCTTCTCGTGTCACGAGGGCGCAATACGACAGGCCCCTATACTGATCAGAACAGTATTTCCCCACGAATGATACCTTTTGGGAGAAGATAAGGGCTTCTTAGGTCATGAGGGCTATGCATGAATTCAACCGAAAAACGTATTCATTGTCCGTTTTTCGCTTGTTGCGTCGAGTCAAGAAAAAGACTTTATGATAAATAGTGCGGGAGTCTAGGAGCGAGGTGAGTTAGTGTGCGAGGGAGGGTGACCTAGCTGTCGAGCCTGTTTGCTGCGCCTGTCAGGCGCCCCTCTCCGAGGATTAGCTAGGCCGTGTACAGTACGCGCATGGACAGGTAAGGGGGCGAGATGGGTGCGGTTTCAAGCCGGCGAAAGCTCTCATCGGGGGGCTTAACCGCTACCCCGACCGCCGCCCTTCCAGGGCCGTTTAGGTGAACTACTCACTTACCTAACAGAGGGAGTTGGTACGAGCAGTGACTGCGATAGTGTATTGGCAACGACCCTCCGCGAGAGTGGTTGCGATGTCACGGTGTGGATGAAGGCGGATGGGGAGAAAGAGGCTTCTTATCGGCAGAAGCTATCAATGGCCTATGAATAGATATGATCCCACGGGTCGACCCTTTCGGGTGCCCGGCCAGCGTTTTTTCGTTCCCGTTGCGGTGATCGTGTCGGTACTAGCCGGCACCACGCCATACATATGGCCCTTGCCATTTGCACGGAGCAGGGTCCTGGATAGATCTGTAATATTACCCCCTTTGTAGAACTGAGGTACCACCTCAGAAACTATCCCCATCCTCCTCATAGTTGGTGAGGTCCCCGGGCCGGTCCGTTTGCTTGAAATCTCGCCGTGAGAAAAGCTCCTACAAGGAGTCGGGGATGGGCCGGATGGCGCCGTGCTCAGTTAAGGCTGTTCGAGTTACTTCGGCCTCAAGTCACGACGTGCGCAATTGCGAAGTGGTCCAAAAGTTAATCCGTAATATATACTACATAGTGTAAGCCTGTTACACATGCGCCTGTTTAAAAAGGCAAACGTCTGTTGTGCATTCCCAATCACCATCCCAGAGACTCCTCTTCTATCAATCTATGTGTCTCCATGACGTCTAACTAATTGTACCCAGGGGAAACA
>QGOI01005033.1:0-23125 GCA_003313885.1 Boletus sp. MG55
CCGAGTCAGTCGAACGGCATCGTTGATCTGTGCGGGCGGCGACTGCAAATTCCGGTCGCGTTTATGTGCATGGCTGCGTTGGCTCCGAACTTGCCGCCTCCGACGTTCGTGCGAAAAGCAGGCGAGGGGGTGGGTATGAAATTCCAGCATGAGATGGATTTGGTGGATGATTGTGTTTGAGATGAGCGTGGAGCCCCTTTTGGGACAGGTGCCGTGGTTGGTCAGGGGCTCTGCGTCGATGCAAGCAGTAAGTATCTCCTCCGTCAGAGCGGTACGCTGCCAGTGGAAGCTAAGACTTGATCGCAGCTCAGATTGATTGGGGTGTTGGAGGACGAGCTTCGTGCAATGGCCAATACGAGTCTTTGTCAGTAGACTCGGAGGGTTCAATGGCACGCCACCAGATATCAATAATTACCAGGACGCTGGTCGGCACAAAAGATGTATAGTAAAGCGTAAATGTCTATTATTTGCATCACGATGTATGCCAAGTGCAAGTTGGCGTACGACCAGTGACGATGAGGTGACGACATCAGCATCTAAAATAACATCTAACATTCATCACTGACCATCTCAAGTACCGACTAATATATCACGGCAGACAAAGCCGATCGCAGACGTGTCTAATCTTGTCACAAGTTCCTATGAAGCGCACATGCAGTTTCTGGGTCTCCTCCGAAATCTCAGCGTATGCAAACTCCGAATCAGGTTTGGGGTCAGGCCTCGCAGGCTATACGGTCGCTGTGGTTGCCACTTTTCTTTCACCAAGCGAAGGGGAAAAAATCGAGTTGATATTGGATACCAAGTTTGAGAATGAGCGAGAGGCGACAAGTGATTGGGATGAGAATGATGTGGAGGCGGTGGAGACGGAGTTACGTTTTCCGCATTTGAGGCAATGGGGGAGGGGTTGGGGACAATGTCGGGGACGAGAGATAGAATAGGACAGAGAGCAGCGGACGAGTTGGCAGAGGGGAGGATGAAGAGGAACCAATGAAGCTGTTGCAGGCGGATGATAGCGTATGTCTAGACGATTGGACTCATCAATGCATCATCGTTGGTTCAGGGCAATTGTGGGATCAACCATGATGTCATGTCCGGAGCTGGAATGCAGTTATCTGTCTTGGTAAGGCGGACATGATTGTCAAGTATGGGTGCAAGAAAGTAGACAGACAGGTTCCTCCGATGGTTGGCAATAATCCATACAAGCACAGCGACAACTTGGAAATAGACCATCATGGCGATCACGGCAAACGAACAATGTGATCGTGATCTGGCTAGCTGATACCGCGCATGACTGCAAGTTCTCATAATTGGGCGCTAAAAGGACAATGCACTGCCTCATCCTGATCTCGTGAGATGCTGTAGCGTTGAGCGTTTCCCTCCCTCAGGTTTTTCACCACGTACCTTTTCCAACGCACCAGCACGCAACTCAAATGGCAACCAACTGCCATAGCACTCTCGTGTCGAGCGTCACCCGACAACTATCTGACAACGATGGTCCTCGACCGCATCTAGTAATCTCGGGGCATGATATCTGGAAGCTCGCGTATCTCCCTGACGGACGAGTTGTCACTGGCTCTAATAGTGATGACGGTTCGGGAACTGTGAGGGTTTGGAATTTGGAAGAAGGGGAGCAAGAAGGGACATTGATGGGGCACGAACACGAAATACACCGCCTTTCTGTCACCAGGGATGGCACAAAGATCATCAGCAGTGGCGGGGATGGGACCATAAAAGTATGGGACGTCGAATCGCACGAACTTGTCGATGAATGGACTCACCCTTGCTGGGACTTCCCCTCTGGCACTGCCATCTCGCCGGATGATCGACTCGTTGCGGTTGGTGGTAGTAGCGTGACTATTTACACCATGGAAGGGAAAGTTAATCATTCCATCGACGTCGAGGTTTGTTCTCTGTCATTCTCCCCCGACGGCGACAAACTCGCATGTGACACCGGTGACGACATCTGCCTGTATGACGTCGAGACTGGCAAGCTCCTCCTTGGTCCATTAGAGGGCCACACAGACCTGGTCGAGTGTGTGCTGTGGTCACACGATGGCAGTAGGCTCTTCTCTGCATCCGATGACAACACCATTCGCTATTGGAACTCCGAAACAGGACAACAAATAGGACATCCCTGGACAGGTCACACCGACTGGATACAATGTCTCTCCCTTTCCCCAGATGGGTCCATCCTTGCGAGTTCGTCTTTGGATCGCACTGTTCGTTTCTGGGATGCAACTTCTGGTCATCCCGCTGGGCAATATCTGCAACATTCTGAACCCGTACACGCGCTTTCTTTCTCCCCCTCCAGTGACTTCGTGGTATCAGCAGCATGGGATGGAAATATGTATTTGTGGCGCGTACCTTGGTTGCATTCCATTGAGAATAAGGTAAATACGCCCTTCATGTATACTGTTGCACTTATATTCTCCATGCCCACGGTTCTAGACTGGTCAAACTATACCTCGGGCCAATGTATGTCGTATTAAATTTTGCCTGCACGTCCCTCATGTTCGAGTCTAGCTCCCTCTCCTGGCCCTTCCTGGCATAGAACAGGTATCGCATTTCGACCCTTCTTTAGACGTGAGTACAGTATATGCCAGCTAGAGTTCTCCATTTGGTTGCTCACATTCCCCTTAGCCATCTGTCCCTGCTTGTGCCATTGTACCATCAGCACTACCTCATTCGTATTTCACCCCCTTTTTGACGGCCCAACAACAGTCTCGATCATCCAGCCTAGGGTATGTCAGTCCAGTCTAATGCTTATATCACTGCTTGGTTCAAATCAACTTTGTTAGCACACAATTCCCCCCGCCACCTGATCTCACACCTTATCTCGACAGAATTGACAATCAATATTCAGCTGGAGGAAGCTTCGGTGATGTCTATCGATGTTGGCACCGTGGCGGATCGACGCCAAAGGAGGTTTGAAATGCTGTACACGTCATGGCTGCCTGCTATTCATTTCTCCTTTAGGTTGCAGTGAAGGCTTTCCGATTCAAGTTTACGGTGAAAGGTGATGCCAACGATCGGTCTGTCAAGGTAAGTATATGCGTGATAAACAAAAATCCGGTCTGACTCGCCTTCAGATGGCCCGTCGAGAGCTCGGAATTTGGAAGAGACTAGACCATATCAATATAGTTCCCTTCCTGGGTATTGCGTATGGTTTCGGAATGTCTGGCTCCATGTCGTTGGTGTCACTGTGGATGCCCAATGAATCTCTCCACATCTTCCTAGAGAAGCATGATAAAGGTCTAGGTGTAGAACACCGACTCCGGTTTGTGCGTGCACTCTATGTTCACTACTTACTCTTCTTCTAACCCCGCACAATAGCTGCTGGACATCACCAATGGGCTTGACTACCGTGGGTTGCTGTTATCATTACTGCAGGCTTAGAATTGAAAGAAACAATACACTGCAGTGCATTCTCTTTCAATTGTCCATGGTGACCTGACCAGTGTGAGTGAACGTAACAACATAGGCATTGTTTGCTCTAAATATAAGACAGAACAATGTGCTTGTCGATGCAGACCGCATGGCACGCTTAGTTGACTTTGGCTATGCGTCCCTGATTGGCAATATACCCGAAGCATTCAAATATCTCCAAAAGTCCACAGTACAACCGGGGGCGTTGCGCTGGGCTGCACCAGAGCAAATTAATCCAGGAAATGAGTTCAGTCGAACCACCAAGAGCGATATATACTCTTTTGGGTGTCTTGCTCTCCAGGGAAGTACTTTGGACGCGAATACCAGGTCCGTCCTGACCCTGTTGCAGGTGTTATCTGGAAGACAACCATGGTCGGAAGTTCGGGAGGACATTGCTGTCACTTTATGCTTGGTGCAGGGACATGAGCCAGGCCGGCCAGTATCCCGACCGATGGATGACTCGCACTGGAATTTAATTCAACGTTGCTGGTCATCAATAGAGGAGAGACCTGCCATGCAGGTGATAGTCCCTACCATTCAATGGTTCTTGAGTAATTGTCCACAATCCAGGCCTCTCCATGCATTGCTGACATCCACTCTGAATGTAGACGAGTCTCTGTTGTCTTGCAATGAGGATACCACGGAGGACTTAAATATGACTGTCGACATGGTTGACAAGGACAATCAGAAAAGGTATGTTGGTTCCGTCCAATCGTCCTGACACACCAAATCTCACTCGCCCATCAAGGCCATATCATGCTCTCTCTGAAGAGTGAGTGCTTCGACATCTGGTTGTTCCTAGCTGTGTTGAAGATCGTGTCATCTCATCCTTCCGCTTCAA
Organism: Boletus sp. MG55; assembly: GCA_003313885.1. Classification (NCBI taxonomy): domain Eukaryota; kingdom Fungi; phylum Basidiomycota; class Agaricomycetes; order Boletales; family Boletaceae; genus Boletus; species Boletus sp. MG55. Next base: position 4,268 of record QGOI01005033.1, read on the forward strand.
GTAGCACTTCATATGATACATCAGCCGTGTCACCTGATCACTGGCTGCCTATGCCGGAAGGTAATTCAAGTTTCATTCTTTAACGAGCCCCGTTCTCAATCATCACGTTAGCACATGTATATCCCATGTTGCACACTCGTGAGTGGATGATGGACGATGGTACTATATGTTGGTCACCAATCACACGCACAGATGTCGACCCCCAAGATTCTTGGCCAACGCCAACCGCCTTGCCAATCACTAACCAACGATTTGTGACCCTCGACGCTGGCCGTTCATCGATGCACAACGGTTTGCCAGGTTACTCGTCTGGTGTAAGTAAATGCCTCAGCCCCGTGTCTGCGTCGCTTGCTCATGTGGTATACCACTTGTATAGGTCGTGAACGGTCCTTCGCCTCACCATGACACATTCTACCTCCCCCTGAATGACATCTCCCCACTGCAGATTACGTTGACTCGTGCGCAGTCCCACTACAATGGTCCCCAGATGTTTGTTGATCAAACCGAGCCATTTGCTCCTGATATGGGTGCACCCCATCGACAAGCTCAACCCCCCCTTGCTTATGTGACGCAGAGTTCTTCTATCCCTTCAAATCCAACGTTTCAGCCCACAATTCCTCTTTCCCCCCCAGCAAGAGTACCACCTAGCCGCCGAATGTCTCGTGCGGGCCGCTCGTTCACAAGTTCTCCCTACCACCCGACTCTTGCAAATTCATTGCTGGATCAACTAGCGTTGCCTGAAGAGACGATGTTGCACACTTGCGAGTGGATGATGAACGATGGTACTATATGTGGGTCACCAATCACACGGACAGATGTCCCAAAACATCTCGCTACTCACGGCATCGAGAACACGAAATACAACCTTCTCTTGTCATGCAAATGGTCGGGATGCAGATGCAGAGGAGACAAGTGTATGATGAACCGCGAAAGCATTATACGCCACGTCCTCGAGAAACACCTGGGTTACAGGTGAAGTTCTAACTAGATTCAGGTGCGAGTTCTCGCACAAAGTTTGTGACAGATGTTGATGCTCTTGAACTCTTTCAAACGTACTTCCAGATGACCCGTCGAAAAAGACTACACGAGACCTGTGAATTACATCTGCTTTCTGGTTTTACTCTCCTGCGGGTCCGCAGATAATTACGGTTGCGAAGGCAGCCTTATGATGCTTATCATGCAATATTCAATTACGACATAACCCTACTCCCAACTGGTAAAAGATGTGAGACCATTGCAGATGTGTGAGTACATTGAGTTTGTTGCCTTGGGTTGTTCGGATGCGCTATCATCACCACTTCAACTCCTCCGCGTCAAGTCCGAGAATTTGTTACAAGTTGACAGCATTTGCCAGTCCTTTTTCATACAACTCGAACCCGCGAACATATGCCCCAGTTTGCCAATGATCTCAACCATCAGATAGACGAACGTGCGGAACTATTGCATCTCGGTAGCTATAAACTGCCGAATTTTCAATCCTACCAGTGCCCATGTGTCACTCGTTTTCGAGTGCCCACCTTGCGGCACAAGAAAAGTGACGAAACACAGGGACCGACTTATCCAGCTCGTCATTCGCACCCTCTTCATCATCATCTGGAACCAGCTCAAGGTCAGCGGGTTCATCGACATCCATGGTGTGGTTGTAGAGAGCCTTAGACAGGTTGCAAACACCATCAGCTCCGCCTTCCCAGTCCAGGGATACTGAGCACCGAACATCATTTCACTTTCCACTTGTGGGGATAAGCACCCTTGGAAGCTCAACGCAAGCGACGGAATGTATTCAGGTTAATTCCTACACCGTCACTCCAATGGTGGTGAATAACCATAATTCACCTTGGTACGTTCAATGAAGAGCATCAGGTCCATTTACCATATGATTTGCGGTGCCGGTGGCTGCCGAACTAACCAATAGGACGCAGACATACAGTATATGTGCTCTTGGCTGTGGGTGTTACAAGATACTTGTCCAAAAAATGAAAAAAAGACATCATGAGATCGATGCACCACGCAACACAATGGGTCGCAAGCAAGTTCCCTTCTTCCATCCACCTCCACTCTCATTCCTGGCACTGGACTAGTGCTGGGTCTCGATCCTGGTGTGAGCAGTTGCAGATCACGACTTTCCTCCCGCTTGTTGACCCTTCTTCGAGGCTATTAGCACCGTTTCATACCATCACATCTTCCCTGGTTCACTACCTGTATGGAACCAAAATCAGAACAAATATGTTGTATTAGAAACGTCATTTATGTCTGATGGGTTCATTCTTGCAGACACCTCTGTCCGACCTGATGAACGCCAGCACATATTTAACGACATCAGGGTCTAAAATGGCACCTAACATTTATCACTGACCATCAAGTACCGACCAACGAAGCACTGCAGACAAAGCCGGTTGCAGACATGTCTAATCTTGCCACGAGTCCCTATGAAGCACGCATGCAGTTCCTGGGTCTCAGAAATATCAGCACACACAAACTCGAGACCAGGTTTGGGGTCACGACTCAGGCCTTGCAGGCTATACGGCCACTGTGGTCGCTGCTTTTCTCCACCGAGCGAAGGGGAAATCATCGAGTTGGCAAGTGATTGGGATGAGGATGATGTGGAGGTGGTGGAGAGGGAGTTATGTTTTCCCGCATTTGAGGTAATGGGAGGGGTCACAGACAATGTCGGAGGCGAGAGACAGAGGCGGCAGTGGGCGAGTTGGCAGAGGTGGAGGATGAAGTGGAGTCAACGTAGCTGTTGCAGGCGGATGATAGTGTATGTCTAGACGATTGGACATCAATCCATCATCGTTGGTTCAACGTGATTTTGGAGTCTTGGAGTCAACCATGGTGTCATGTCCGGAGCTGGAATGCAGGTATTGGTATTGGTAAGGTGGATAGGTCATCAAGTATGGGTGCAAGAAAGTATACTGACAGGTTCCGCTGATGCCGTTGGCAAGAATCCATGCAAGTGCAGCCACAACTTAGAAATTAGTCGGACAATCATCGCAAACAAACAAACATTGTGGTCGTCACCACGCGTTTTGCACAATTTAAGTCGGGTGAAAATGATGTCCGAAATGTGAAGACCACACTTGTAATATGAATTGACGTTTGCGCAACGGGAACACTTGAAGTTTTCTCGATCGAAATTTTGTGGGCTGGAACTTGAAGTATGTTGGGCTGTCCTAAATGTTAGCCAAAATAAGAAATTTGGTACAATTGCGTGTGTAAACTTCAAATAGAGTAATGGATTTTGGGTTTTATTTGAAGTTTACGCACATAATTGGACCAAATTTCTTATTTAGACTAACATTTAGGACCAGCCAACACATTCACCCATACTTCAAGTTCCAGCCCACAAAATTTCGATCGAGAAAATTTCAAGTGTTCCCATTGCGCAAACGTCAACTCATATTACAAGTGTGGTCTTCACATTTCGGACATCATTTTCACCCGACTTAAATTGTGCAAAACGCGTGGTGCGTGATGCGGCTGGCTGATACTGTGCATGACGGCGTTCTCAGAATTGGGCGCTAAAAGAACTTGGACTACACTGCCATTGCTTCATCCTGATATCGTGAGACACAAGCTGTAGTGTTGAGCATTCCCCTCCCTCGGGCTTTTTGCCATACGCCTTTTCCAACGCGCTAGCACGCAACTGAAATTGCAACAAACTGTCACAACACTCTCATGTCGAGCGTTACCCGACGACAACTATCTGATAACCACGGTCCTCGACCGTATCTAGTAATCTCGGGGCATGATATCTGGAAGCTCGCGTATCTCCCTGACGGATGAGTTGTCACTGGCTCTGATAGTGACGACGGTTTGGGAACTGTGAGGATATGGAACTTGGAAAACGGGGAGCAAGAAGGGATATCGATGGAGCACAAAAACGAAATATACTGCCTTTCTTTGACTAGGGATGGCACAAAGATCATCAGCAGTGACGAGGGTGGGACATCGAATCGCACGAACTAGTCAAAGAATGGACTCACCCTTTCTCGGACTTCCCCTCCATTGCCATCTCGCCAAACAATCGACTCGTTGCAATTGGCGAGAATGTGGTTATTTACACCATGGAAGGGAAAGTTAATCATTCGATCAACGTCACGGCTTGGTCCCTGTCATTCTCCCCCGACGGTGACAAACTCGCATGTGGCACTGATGAAGACGTCTGCCTATATGACATTGAGACCGGTAGCCTCCTTGTTCCATTAGAGGGCCACACAGATACAGTCTCTTGTGTGCTGTGGCCATGCCAGTGTGATGGCAGCACACTCTTCTCTGCATCTTGGAACTCCGAAACAGGACAACAAATCGGACATCTCTGCATAGGTCACACCGACTGCATAACCTCCCTCTCCCTTTCCCCAGATGGGTCCATCCTTGCGAGCTCATCCTTGGATAGCACTGTTCGTTTCTGGGATGCAACTTCTGGTAACCCCATTGGACAACATCTGCAACATTCTGCACCCATATATGCGGTTTCTTTCTCCCCCTCTGGTGAATTCGCAGTATCAGCATCGTATGGAAGTATGTATATGTGGCAGGTACCTCGGTTGAATTCCATCGAATCGGATCGGGTAATGAAGCTCATCAGTTCTGTCTCAATATTCACACTCATCACTTGCCCCATTCTTGCAGACATGTCACCCTGACACCAATGCGCCACGCAACACAGTGGGTTGCGAGCAAGTGTCCCTCTTCCATCCACGTCCACACTACTCTATCAATATTCCCATCACCGAACAAGTGCCAGATCTTGATCTTGGTGTGAGTGATTGCAGGTCATAACTTTCTGCTCGCTCTCTGACACTACTTCAAAGCTACTCACACCAGCCCTACCCGTCAGTTATTTGGTACCCAGTTCACGCCCTACCCTTCTCATAGGGCGCCCAATTCAGGACGAATATGTTCCCTTGGAAACACCATCCATGTCCGACGAAATGCTTTGGCGGTTCATTCTTCCAGATACCTTTCTCGGGCCCGATGAATGCCAGCGCATATTCGATCTCCGGCTTCGTAAAATGGTACGAATGTTCATCCGTTGTCTACTTATGACCGTCAACCCTTTTCTTGCAGCTCGATCTCGCGACTTTAAATGGGCTTCGTGTCCCTTGTCATCTCGTCCATTCAAGCTCACCTCCAAGCATACCGAACACTGCAAGTACTACTTTGGAAAGCATAGCGGATGCCAGTTCGAGCTTGGCATCAGTAGATCTTCTCATGATCATTTAATCAATTGGGTCTCCCTTGAATTGGGCAAAATTGCCAAAACCATCCATTGTTCCAGCTATTCCAATGGTCTAGACTTGACGGATTATTCTACTACAGGTCTGTTTCTCGGATCGAACCCTCGACCTCTGTATTCCGATTTACAACAAACTCGGACCTTAAAAAGACCCGCAAGATCGATAAAATTAAACAAAACCTCTTTGAGATGCTGCGTGAGTCATTTCCTCGCATGAACCATCTGTTCAGTCAGTCGACCAACACGCATACAGGTGAAATCGGCTTCAGGTTACCAAAGGATCGCCTTCCGTGGTCCACCCTCGAAGGAGAACTTCAGAAGCAAGTATACATATTGTCAACTGGCCGGAAGGCATCGTTCGGGAGAGAGATAAAGGTGTGTATAGCCTCGGTGCCGAGGATGCGGACAGACTTTATCACGCACTCTTCTTGGATGAGCGGCGGATCCAGTTTGTTCATCGTGGTAAGGGTAAGTTCTCGAGCACACACGACATTGCCATTGGTGGGTCACTCAATTCGCTTTTATAGATACCAACAATGGGGTCATTTCACTGGTTAATGTGTCTGGGTTGGATCGAGTCCGCGAGAGCGATCACTCCTGCATGCCGACAGCAGCAAAGCAGCCGAGGTTCAGAGTGACTACTGCAGAAGCGTATGTACAACACTCTCACAAGAGGCGTCGTGTCCACTAGGCGTGCATTTCACTGCATATCTTCTCGTTTGACAAGGGATTAGAATTCCACTCTGTGTCATGATTGGTGGATCTATGGATATAATTCTCATGTCTGATGTATTTGCTACCAGCAGTTCACTAAATTGTGATTCTTACTGCTAAATAAGATGCAATCGATGCGGATCGCCCTCAGATAACTCTCATGGCATTCGCCGATGCCAGATGTTATTTCGAACTGGGTCGACCTCCGAGTTCCAATTCTAACTTCAACAGAGTGACATCGCTCATCGCTCACGCTGTTTGGATGTACACGACTGGCAGATCCAGTGACTCGGAATATCCTACCAAACGTTTTTCCCTGTCGACCGCCGTTCTTTTCGGGATTTCCTGCGCATCTTCCACTGGAGGGGAAATCGCGGGCCGCTCGTTCGCCGTATTCTCCTTGACCCTGAGTGCCACGCTGCGCGATGATACTTCTTGGCGAACAGCATCTCGTTGGGCCGGTTTCGTTCATCAGCCCACTCGCTGCTGGCAAAGATGCCTCGTGTACACCATCACACGCTGCTCTGGGTGTCCTTGGAGCCCACACCCGCTTCGGCTGGTGCTTCTAAAGATGTTCTCCTCGTCGAACGTGTCCTCTCCACCAGCGGGGCACACCATTCTGTGACCCTCTCGGAGAGACGTCCGAAGCGGGTGGCACAGTCTTCCATCCTGACGTTCACGATCGCAACTGCATCATCTCTGACGGCCTCTCGACCACACTCGCACATGATCTCGAGGTCAAACGGGTTCTCATGTCCGTTGACCGCCTCATCCTCGCCCAGATTACCCAGATTCTCTACTTTGTCAGTCGAGCGAGGTCGATCTGTGCGAGCGGCAACTATAAATTCAGGTCGCGCTCGTTTGTGTTTACGTGTATCATAGGCTGCTTTCAATTGCCCCCTCCGACGTTGGTGCGGAAAGCAGGCGAGGGGTGTGAAAGTATAGCATTGGGCGGATTTGATGGACGATTCGGTGTTTCAACAGATGGGTGCGGAGACCTTTTGGGGATAGGTACCGTGGTTGGTCAGGGGCTCCGCGTTGATGCAAGCAGCGGTGAGTATCTCCTCCATCAAAGCGGTACGCTGGAAGCTGAGACTTGATCACAGCTTAGATTGATCGGGGCGTTGAAGGACGAGTTTCGTGCAATGGCCAAGGCGAGTCTTTGCCATTAATACTCGATACTTTTGTTTCTTGTGTTACGAGGGTAAGTTGGCATGCTATCATTGGCATATATCAATGTCAATGATCCCTTCTTGTTACCAGGACGTTGGTCAGTACAAAAAGATGTATCGTAAAGCGTCAATGTCTATTCCTTGCATCGTGATGTACGCTGAGTGCAAGTTGGCGTACTATGACGGGTGACAATGAGATGACGACAGCAGGGACTAACTAACATTCATCACCGATCGGCACTTGGTACTGCAGAAAAAGACGGTCACAGACATGTCTAATCTTGCCACGAGTCCTTATCAAGCACGCATGCAGTTCCTGGGTCTTTTCCGAAATCTCAGCGCACGCAAACTCGGGACCAGGTTTGGGGTCAGGGCAGAGAGCAGTGGAGTTGGCAGAGAAGAGGAGCCAATGAAGCTGTTGTAGGCAGGTGATATCGTATGTCTAGACCATCCTCTTCGGTTCAGGGCGATCTTGCAGTCAACCATGCCAGGGTCATGTCCAGAGCTGTAATGCAGGTATTTGTCTTGGTAAGGCGAATATGATGGTCAATTACTATGGGCCCAAGAAAGTAAACGGACAGGTTCCCCCGATGGTTGGCAAGAATCCATACAAGCACAGCAACCACTTGGAAATAGATTAACATGTATTCTCAGAATTGGGTGCTAAAGGGCTACACTGCATTGATCTCGTGAGATAAAAGCTGTATATGTAGCATTGAGCGTTTTCCCTCGCCACGCACCTTCAATTCCGGCGTGCCAGCACGCAACTGAAATTGCAACCAACTGCCACAACACTCTCATGTTGAGCATTACTCGACAGCAATCAGACGATGGTCCCCGACCACATCTAGTAATCTCGGCACATGACATCAGGAAGCTCGCGTATCTCCCTGACGGACGACGAGTTGTCACTGGCCATGCTGATAGGTTTGTGAGGGTCTGGAATTTAGACAGCGGGGAGGAAGAAGGGACACCAATGGAGTGTGATAAAGTACAGCATCTTGCTGTGGCCAGGGATGGCATGAAGATAATCAGCAGTGACACGAATGGGGGAATCAGAATATAGGATGCCGAATCGCACGAGCTTATCAAAAAATGGACTCACCCTTGCCGGCACTTCCTCTCGATTGCCATCTCACCGGATGATCGATTCGTTGCGGTTGGCGATGAGACCCTGGGTATTTACACCATGGAAGGGGAAGTCAATTATTCCATCGACGTCATGGTTTGGTGCCTGTCATTCTCCCCCGATGGCGACGAACTCGCATGCGGCACCTATGGCAACATCTGCCTGTATGACGTCGAGACTGGCAAGCTCCTCCTTGATCCATTAGAGGGCCACATAGATCTGGTCGAGTGTGTGCTGTGGTCACGCGATGGCAGCAGGCTCTTCTCTGCCTCCCTTGACAAAACAATTCGCTGTTGGAACTCTGAAACAGGACGACAAATAGGACATCCATGGACAGCTCACGCCTACTGGATAACATCACTCTCCCTTTCCCCAGATGGGTCCATCCTTGCGAGCTCATCCTATGATCACACTGTTCGGTTCTGGGATGCAACTTCTGGTAAGACCATTGAACAACATCTGCAACATTCTGCACCCGTATATGCAGTTTCTTTCTCTCCCTCGGGTGACTTCGTAGTGTCAGCCGGTTCGCATGGAAATATATATTTGTGGCGGGTACCTTGGTTAAAGTCCATCGAGGATCGGGTAATTACGCACTTCATGTGTGGTTTCACACTCGTACTCACCTCCCCCACTGTTGCAGGCGAGTCAAGCTGTCCATCACGTATGTTGCTCTAAATTTTATGTGCACGTCTCTGTCATCTTCCAGTTCTAAATTAGCTCCCTCTCATGCCCATACCTGGCACCGCACAAGCATTGGATTACGACCCTTCCTTAGATGTGAGCATTTAGTACCAGATTGTCGTGTCTGTTTGGTCGCTCACAACTCCCCATAGCTGTCTGCGCCAGCTATTCCCATGCTACCATCAGTGCTGTCTCATTCGGATTTCATCACCTTTCCGCCACCGCGGCTATCTCAAATATACAGTTACGGGTGTGTCCCTCCGCTATCCTGTATTATGATCAACTGATATCGTTTCTTGGTCCAAATCAATCTTGGTTAGCACTCAATTTCCATTCCCAGCCGATCTCACACCCCATATTGTCAAAATTGAAAATCAGTACAGGGCTGGAGGAAGCTTTGGTGATGTCTATAGATGCTTGTGCCACAAAGGCTCAGTACCAAAGGAGGTTTGATATGGTATACGATTCATAATTGCCTGCTATTTATTTCCCCTTCAGGTTGCAGTAAAGGCTTTCCGATTCAAGTTTACCCTGGAAGGCGACGTGGACGAAAGATCCAACAAGGTGTGTATCTATACGCGTCACAATTAAAATTAAAACAAGATCTTAAATACCCTTCAGATGCTCCGTCGAGAGCTCGGAATTTGGAAGAGACTAGACCATATCAACATCGTTCCATTCCTTGGTATTGCATATGGCTTTGGAATGATTGGCTCCATGTCGTTGGTATCATTGTGGATGCCAAACGGATCTCTTCACAACTTTATAGCGAAACATGATGGCAGTCTAGCTGTGATTCACCGACTCCAGTTTGTGCGTCAACTCGATTTTGGTACTTTCTCGCCTTCTAATCGCACATGATAGCTATTGGATATTGCCAATGGGTTGCACTACTGTGAGACGCCATATCGTTTCCCAGATTTGCAGAAGTAACACATTACAGTGCATTCTCTCTCAATTGTCCATGGTGACCTGAACTGCGTGAGTCAGCATAGTGATATAAGTATCGTTTTCACTATAAATATATATTTGACAGAACAACGTTGTTCTTGACGCAGACTACACTGCGCGCTTAGTCGATTTTGGCTATGCGTCATTGGTGGGAAATATCCCTGAAGCATTGAACTATCTCCAGAGATCGACTACACGACCGGGAGCATTGCGTTGGGCCGCACCAGAACAGATCGATCCTGAAATCCAGTTCAGCCGAACCACCAAAAGTGATATATATTCTTTTGGGTGTGTCGCTCTCCAGGCAAGTTTTTTGGATGCAAGTGGCAAGTCCATGCTGACCCTATTGCAGGTGTTGTCTGGCAGATTGCCGTGGTCAGAAGTTCGGGAGGATATGGCTGTCATTTTACGCTTGGCAAAGGGACACAAGCCAGGCCGGCCAGCATCCCGACTGATGGATGACTTGCATTGGGATTTAATCCAACATTGCTGGTCACCAATAGAGAAAAGACCTGCCGTGTACGAGATAATCTTCACCATCAAACGGTTCTTGAGCCACTGTCCACAGTCCTGGCCTCTCTGTGAATTACTGAGATCCACCTTCAACTTGGATGAGTCATCTCTCACCCAAGATACCACGGATAACTTCAATCGAACTGTCGACGAGGTCGACACGACAATCAGAGAAGGTGTGTTGTTTCAGCCCAATCATGCTGAACCACTGAATCTTACTCCCTCATCAAGTCAACAACATAGTATTCTCTCGGAAACGTGAGTACTTTGATATTTGGTCATTCTGAGTTGTGTTGAAGACAGTGCCATCTCATCCTTTTGCTTCAAGGAGCACTTCATGTTGTGATACATCGGCCGTGCCACCCAGTTACCCGCTCTCTTTATCAGAAGGTAACTCGAGTTTCATTCTCCAACGAGCCGCGTTCTCAATTATGACATTAGCAGTTGCGTATCCCAAGTCTGGCAGGTCCAGAGTAAGTACAGCAGAAGGGTATGTAGAACACCCTTCCAAGAGGCGGCGCATGTAGGGTGTGTTGAATGCACCACATGTGATCTGTTCGACAAGGAATGACACTTCTCATTAGTAGAGTCATTACAAGAGACCCTATGGCTGAGTCAAGGCGCCTTCGATGATAATGTTTCCGTTTGTATTGTGATCCCTTGAAACATGCGCTACATACGACTAGTAGCCTTTATTTACACAATTCGATCCCTCGGTATCCGAGTTTGATTATAGTCCCCCTCCTACTGCGCCGCGAAGGACATGTGACAACACCCATGCAAAACTCGCCGTGTCATGGACTTGACAAACGTCCACTGCAGCTATGGGAAGAACGGTTCTCTCTGTCTTGAGACCAGATGGATGCGTCGTCGCTGCTCACGCTTCAACAGTAATGAGCGGACCGGTAAAGTTGCGACGAACGGCTTGACGGCAGATTCGTCGGTGCACTCGACGAGATCCCCGATCCCATAGGCAGCGTTTTCATGCTTCCTCTGGCGCACAAAAGGGGTCGCACCCTTGGGTAGGCTGATCTAGGAGTCCGTCCCTTTGAAGCGACAAATGACTCCAGTTCGTCTTTTGCTACAGATGTGGGCAAACGTATCAGACGCTTTCCGCTCTTTGTCCCGTGTATTCCAAGTCAGAAGGTGTTCCAGAGCAAGGCGTGTCATCAGGCTAAAATGTGCTTACCGTCCGAGCATGTTGAATGCTTGATCGATCCATGCAATACACGCAAGGCCTAGCCCAAAGCAGCAACCGATTCTTTGTCTTCTTCCTCTTCCAGCACCTTGACCGACGCATTCAAAATGATTGTCAGGCACTTGCCGAGCACATTACCGGCCACGGTGACAAGGAACATAAGAGCTCAGGCGTTGCACTGTCATTGGAACTGTGTTTAACGTAGGGATTCACAAAGAGAAGGCCATCGCCACCAGAACCTAGCGCATACATACATCAGAAAGCTAGATATTTATTCTTTTCACCTCGAGAAACCACAACTCACCGACATAAAGACCCCGGAGGGCAGTCCCAGTGTTCTCAGCAGGTTGACAGAGGGTTTCAGTAGCGTAGGTATCGTCTGATCGATGGCTTTTGGCTCCAATATGGTCCTGAAGTGTGTTAAACGCTTCTGCTATAGCCGTCCTCACAGTGACGTCGTTGTCGGAAGCAAAGTTCGTTAGTAATTGACCCTCGTGTCGATCACGCTTTGCTTGTAAAACCGTCAACAAGTTGAAGGGGCTAGTGCACTGCCAGCGATGACGTAGGCGACACGTGGCACACTGTGGGCGTGTGTGTGTCTGGACTCGCCCAAAATTTTCGCGCTCTTTACCATTTCACCCCTTCACTTCTTCACCATGCGACGTATGTCTACCATTATACACTCAGACCCGAAACTTATCTTCAATCTACAACTCAGTGTCATAGCGCCATCATGTCAAGCGTCATACCCCACTGGTCTAACAGCGATGGTCCTCTGCCACATCCGGTAATTTCGGCGCACGGTGACATTATTTGCAGGCTCGCGTTTCTGCCGGATGGACGAATCATCACCGCCTCTGATGACGGAGCTGTTAGCATATTGAAAGCGGAAAGCGTGGAGACGGAAGGGATGTTGATGCAACATGCTGAACATGGAATAACCAATCTTGCAGTGACCCGGGACGGCACAAAGATGATCAGCAGTGACGAGGATGGGACCATCAAAGTGTGGGATGTCGAATCGCACGAAGTTGTCAAAGAATGGACTCTACCTGGGTGCCGATGGAGTCCCGCCCTTGCCATCTCGCCGGATGATCAATTCATTGCAGTTGGAACCGAGCACGTGGCTACTTACACCATGGGGGGGAGAAAGGTCGACCATTACACCACGGCGGCCGCCACGAAAGTGTGGTCTATTTGTTTTTCTCCCGACGGTGGAAAACTCGCATGTTGTACTGATGACAACATCCTCATGTATGATGTCAAGAGTGGGGAGCTCATACTTGGTCCGTTGGAAGGCCACACAGATCGGGTCCGTTGTGCACTGTGGTCACGCGATGGCAGCAGGCTCTTCTCTGGCTCGGACGACAAGACGATTCGCTGTTGGGAGTCCGATACGGGGAAATTGATCGGAGATCCCTGGACGGGCCACACCGACGTTATCTGCTTCCTCTCCCTTTCTCCGGATGGACTTGTCCTTGCGAGCGCATCGATTGATCAAACTGTTCGTTTCTGGGAGGCAACAAGTTCTGGTAATCCCATTGGCCGACATCTACAGCATGATGAAGTGCTGTATGTAGTTCGCTTCTCTCCCTCCGGCAAATTCGTGGCATCAGCGGGACCAAATGGAATGTCATATTTGTGGCGGATACCTTGGTTGGAATCCATCCAAGATCGGGTAATCATGCACCTGGTGTTTGTTTTGGTACTGATACTCATCTCCCCCACCATTGTAGGCGAGTCTGAATATCACTGATGTATGTCATTTTAAGTTTTCTGCGCACGTTCCCCTCATCCTGGAGTTCAGTTCCCTCTCACGCCCGTTCCTGATCCCGAACAGGCATGGTGTTTCAACCCTTCTTTAAATGTGAGCATTTTCCACATAGGGTACGTTGTCCGTTCGGCCACTCACATTTCTTTTCAGCGATCTATGCCTGCTTGTCCTATTGTACCATCAGCGCTACCTCAATCATGCTCCACCTTTTGGCCAGCTGCGGAACGACATTCTCAAATGTCCAGCCTCCGGTATGTTACTTCCCTTCATTCTAGTCCTATCATCTGATATTGTTGCTGGTTTCGAATCAACTTTGTTAGCACCGAGTTTCCCCCGCCACCCGATCTCACACCCTACGTCGTCAAAATCCACGATCAATATTTAGCTGCAGGAGCCTTCGGCGATGTCTATAGATGTCGGTACCACAAAGGATCAACACCAAAGGAGGTTTGGCATGCTGTACGACTCGTTGCTACCTTCTATTCATTACCCGTTCAGGTTGCAGTAAAGGCTTTCCGATTCAAGGTTACAATGGAAGGCGATGCCGACAATAAGTCTGAGAGGGTAAAACTATATGTGTGGTGGTTGGAAATATGGCCTAACCGGTCCCCCAGTCGCTTCGTCGAGAACTCGGAATCTGGAAGAGACTGGACCATAACAATATTGTTCCATTCCTGGGTATTGCACATGGCTTCGGAATGTCTGACTCCATGTCGCTGGTGTCGCTGTGGATGCCCAACGGGACTATTCATCGCTTCTTAGAAATGCATGATGACAAACTGTGTGTCGAACACCGACTTGGGTTTGTGCGTCTACCCAATGTTGCCAACTTTCTCATGTTCTAACCCCGCATGATAGCTATTAGATACTGCCAATGGGTTACACTACTGTAAGACGTCGTCATTCTTTCCTAGTCTTGTAGGAGTAACACACCGCAGTGCATTCTTTTCCAATTGTACATGGTGACCTGACCTGTGTAAGTCAATGTAGCAATCATCATCATCGTTTTCACTAAACCTAAGACAGAACAATGTACTTCTCGATGCGGATTACACTGCGCGCTTAGTCGATTTCGGCTACGCGTCCTTGGTGGGAAACATTCCCGAAGCATTGAGTTATCTCCAAAGATCTACCATACGACCCGGAGCGTTACGCTGGACCGCACCGGAACAACTTGATCCGAAAAATAAGTCCGCACGAACCACAAAGAGCGATATATACTCTTTTGGGTGTGTTGCCCTCCAGGCAAGTCCTTTCCACACAAATGTCAGGTCCATCCTGACGCTATCGCAGGTGTTATCTGGCAGAGTGCCGTGGTCTGAAGTTGGGGGAGATGGCATGGCTGTCGTTTCACATTTGGCGAACGGCCGCACTCCAAGCAGACCATCATCTCGGAAAATGGATGACTCGCACTGGAATTTAATTCAACGTTGCCATTCACCGATAGAGGAGAGACCTACCACAGCGACGATAATCTCCATGATTGAACAGTTCTTGGACAATTTCCCACAGATCCAGCCACTCCGCGACTTGCTAATACCTAGCTCGAGTCACGCTGACTCTTATGTGGAAAAGTCATCCTTGTCTCTCAGCCAATTCGAAGCACCCACGGATGGCTCAAGTACTCTTGTCAACCAAGGTGCCAGTGACGAGGAGGATCAAAGCGGGTATGTAGCGATGATTATCTCACTTCGCTGTACACATCCTGACACCTGCGTCTACACTTTAGGGTTGCTTTACTTCCCAATGTGTCAGGCTCGGACAGGCCCCGCGAGAGCAATCGTCACCACAAACTGAGATTCAGAGAAACTACCGAAAAACGGTATTCTCCTCAGCGGTGGAATGTATAGTTTCAGTCTCACTCAAACCGCATTTGTTTGATGGGGAATAATTCACTCTTAGCGGACTCGGCGCACGTTGGATTGTTCCTGCAGTCTTGTGGTTCATGGATGGCTTATATTTAACCCTTTTTGCCACGACATCCTTTGTTAATCCCTTGGGGCCCAACTGTCATCGTTCGCCTTGTGCTCGTGACTGTACTTTGCCTGAGCGCGCCCTTGTCTCTTCTGCTCTTGTTCATGTACGATAGCCTCCGCACACATGTATATAAAGGTGGTCCTGGACGAACCCGCACTGAACTCCGTTGCTTCATTTGCACGATGTGACTGCCAGTGAGGTGTGTTATGTAGCAGCATTAGTTGCAATCCGAGTTACATACCTACTCAAAACCGACAACGCACCGTAGCAAGCTGTCCCCTTCATACTAGCCGTAGCGCAGCTGCAGTATATCTGTTATTTCACTGGTTGAATCCCTTACTACCCTTACTAATTTTCTACCTGACGGGTCGACATTCTCTATTTCCAGACTCGCCGTACGTGTTACGTAACCTTCAGCACTGAGTGTTTTCCCTTTTGTTTCCCTTTATGCATTTCGCCGCGACGGTACCTTGCAAACACGCAGACTCGAAATCGTGCTTGCAACCAACTACCATTCCATCGTCATGTCAACCGTCACCCCACAACGGTTTGACAAAGCCGCTCCTCAACCAGATCTAGTCATCTCGGCACACGATGACATTATCTGCAAGATCGCATTTCACCCAGACGGGCGACGAGTTGTCACTGGCTCTGATGATGAAACCGTCAGGGTCTGGAATGTGGAAAATGGAGAGCAAGAAGGGACATCAATGGAGCACGGGAATACAATAAGCGGTCTAGCTGTGAGCCGGGATGGCACGAAGATCATCAGCAGTGACGAGAGTGGGAGAATCGCAGAGTGGGACATCGAATCGCACGAGCTTGTCCACGAATGGACCCGACAAGAGTGGTGCCCCACGGCGATTGCCATCTCGCCAGACGATCGACTCATTGCGGTTGGTGGTGAGACGGTGGGTATTTACACCATGGAAGGGAAACAGGTCGACCATTCCATCGAAGTCGGTAGCAGAGTATTGTCCATGACATTCTCTCCCGACGGACAGAAACTTGGGTGTTCCACCTATGAGGACATCCGTGTGTACGACGTCAAGAGTGGCAAACTCATCCTTGATCCCTTAAAAGGCCACACGGAGTGGGTCTGTTGTGTCCTGTGGTCGCTCGATAGAAGCAGGCTCTTCTCTGGCTCAGACGACAAGACGATTCGCTGTTGGAATTCAGATACAGGATTACAAATCGGACAACCGTGGACACGTCACACAGACAAGATATACTCCCTTTCCCTTTCCCCAGATGGATCGATCCTCGCGAGCGCATCGTTTGATCAAACTGTTTGTTTCTGGGACGCAGTTTCTGGTCATCCGATTGCACAATATCTACGACATTCGGGAGGCATAAACGCAGTTTGCTTCTCTCCCTCGGGTGAATTCGTGGCGGCAGCAGGATGGGACCGAGAAATATATTTGTGGCGGACGCCTTGGTTGAATTCAATCGAAGATCGGGTAATTACGATCTTCGTGTGTATTCTGGCATTGCTACTGATGACCCGCTCTGTTGTAGGCGGGTCAAAGTGTCCCACAAGTATGTTATTCCAAATTTTGCATCCATGGTCGTTTCATCTCCTATTTTAGTCCCCTCCCGTGACCCTTCGTGGCGTCGAACAAGTAAGGAATTTCGACCCTTCATTATATGTGGGATTTTGCGAGATATGGTTGTCTGTTCAGTTGCTCAATTTTCCCTATAGCTATCTGGGCCATCTACTACGCCCGCTCGTCCTGTTATACTATCAGCGTTCCCCCCTTCACACTCCACCTCTTTCCTAGCAGTGGAACAACAATCTAATCTCCGGTGTGTCACTTCCCTACACTCTAGTATATTGTCACTTGGTTCGAGTCAACTGTTGTTAGCACCCATTTTCCACCCCCACCCGATCTTACACGCTATATCGTCAAAATAGAAAATCAATATTCAGCTGGAGGACGTTTTGGCGATGTCTATAGATGTTGGTACCGTGGCGGGTCGCCGCCAAAGGAGGTTTGGCATGCTGCGCGACTCATAGTTGCCTGCTATTTATTTCCTTTTTAGGTTGCAGTAAAGGCACTTCGATTCGAGTTTTCAATCGAAGGAGATGCTAACGGTATATTTGTCAAGGTAACTACATGTATCGAGATTGAGAATATGGTCTAAATGTTCCTCTAGATGCTTCGTCGAGAGCTCGGAATTTGGAAGCGACTAAACCACGCCAATATTGTTCCATTCTTGGGTATTACATATGGCTTTGGAATGTTCGGCTCCATATCATTGGTATCATTGTGGATGCCCAACGAATCTCTTCACAACTTTGTAGTAAAGCATGATGACAATTTAGGTGTGGAACACCGACTACAGCTTGTGCGTCTACTTAATAATGACAACTTTCTCGTCTTCTAACCCCGCACAATAGCTACAGGATATTGCCAATGGACTACACTACTGTGAGATGCGAATATTGTTTCCCGGGCTTGCATATTAACGTGCGACAGTACATTCTTCGGATATTGTCCATGGCGACCTGAACTCTGTGAGTCAATATAGCAACACACGTCTGGTTTTTGCTGACATAAGGTAGAACAATGTGCTCCTCGATGAAAACTACACTGCATGCTTAGCCGATTTTGGCTATGCTTCCTTGGTAGGAAAAATTCCAGAAGGATTGAGTTACCTCCACAGATCCTCTAGACATCCAGGAGCGTTGCGATGGACTGCACCAGAGCAAATTGATTCAGAAAATCAGCTCAGCCAACCCACCAAGAGTGATATATATTCGTTCGGGTGCATTGCCCTCCAGGGAAGTCCCTTGCAGATGAGCGCCAGGTCTATCCTGACCTTATTGCAGGTGTTGTCTGGCAGATTGCCATGGTCAGAAGTCCGGGAGGATGCAGCTATCATCTTCTGCTTGATGCAGAGATTCAAGCCAGCACGGCCAGCATCTCGACCAATGGATGACTCACACTGGAATTTGATCCAACATTGCTGGTCATCAATAGAGGAGCGACCAGCAGCAGAAGCAATAATCTCCTTTCTCCAACAGTTCTCGAGTGATTGTCCACAGTCCAGGCCTCTCCATGAATTGCTGGTTGACAAGGACAATCAGAAGAGGTATGTTGGATCGGTCCAATCGTGCTGACGCACTGAATCTTACTCGCCCATCAAGGCCATATCATGCCCTCTCCGAAAAGTGAGTGCTTCGACATCTGGTCGTTAGTTTGTTGAAGACCGTGTCATTTCATCCTTCCGCTTCAAGCAGCACTTTGCATGATACGTGAGCCGTGTCGCCTGGTCATTCGCTCTCTTTGCCAGAAGGTAACTTGAGTTTCATTCTCCAACGAGCCGTGTTCTCAATTATGACCTTCGCACTTGCGCATCCCAAGCCCGACGGGTCCGGAGTGAGTAGAGCAGAGGGGTATGCAGAGCACCCTTCCAAGGGGCGGCGCGCGTAGGGTGCACATCAGGAAATCAGTGGGGAGCTGATATTGCCAGATAGATGTTACAAACAAACATAAAATTGAT
>QGOI01005038.1:0-10878 GCA_003313885.1 Boletus sp. MG55
AAGGGGTTTGAATCATCGCTCTTCTTTACTCCCACTCAGAGGGTTCCTCGTCTTTTTTGTAACAATTGCTCGGTGTGTCTCTCGCTCTCTAATGGATCTGACGTGGGGCCCATAATATGACTTGGTAAGTCCATCGGCTGCTTCAACTGATTCCGAGTCTTCCAGGTCATGATTTGAGTCGTCCTCATTGACGCGGTGGCCCGGGGTTTGGATGCTCGGTACGTCATCTAGGGTCGTTTTGAGGTGGTGTGGATGGTCCAGGTATGTGATCTGTGTTGCACTCGTGCTGTCTGTGCCAACTCGCCTTGCCTACAACTAGTGTCTTCGTACCGACTCGTTTCGAGTCGTTGTGTGCGCCGCTTGTTTAGCCATGCATCCAGCCTCGTTTCCCATCATTTCCATCAGCATCAGCATCACTCTGGGGCATCCAATTGTCGACACTGCCTCCTGAGTCATCCTGCTTGCCCATGTGGCCTCCAAGCCTCTTAATTCGACTGTGTGTGTTCTTTCTCTTGATGTGCTTGTTCTAATCATTGCCTTCAGGGCGTCTTGCATCTCTGTGATACTCTCCTGGTATGGCCGTTTCACCGCCCAGGTCAAATGTCCTTACTAGGGATCTGCACGGGTATGGGTCGCCATTGGGCGAAACCCTTGACTCATGTACCCAAATGTTGTAAGTCGCGCTCCAATGACAGCGTTGGAGCGTGCACAACTGATGCCGTCGCTGTTCCCTTGCTCCCTCACCTCAAGTTATGCACCAAAATGGCTGCCGAACACGTTGAATGTTACGGAAAGTTTCGGCGCATCCAATGATGCTGCCGCCTTCCTTAACTTCCTCGATGTTGTTGACGTGCCCGTCGAGCTCATTGACACCCTCGCACCGCCGTCGACAACCTTGTCGACCCACCTGTCACTCTCGTCAACACCATCTCAACGCCCCTCGTCCCCCACTGGCAGACAACTTCGACGACGATGACTATGGCGCATCCCTCAATGATCGCCTGTTGCTGTCTCATTGTTCGATGATAACGGTGAAATCTTTGCCATCCCAGGACCTTCAACCTGCCGATACGCTCGATCAGGATGCCCCGAGTGCGCCCCTTGCCCCTTCGCCTCTCTCTTGCCTCTCATGCGTCAAAATGGCTGCTGAACATGTCTCGAATCAGAGAAATGGCACGTCCAATGACGCTGCCGCCTCCTTAATGTCCTTGGCACATCCAACGATGCTGCCAACACCCTCCTCCATTGATCGTGTGCCCACGGCTGCCTGCGATGACAGTGTCGCCCCCAGCGACCTTCTTGACGCAAACAGCGCACGCGATCACGCTGCCATCTCCCTCATCGACATCGATGATGACACATCCCCCAACGCCACGGAGAGCTCGTCCACGCGCTCGTTGATTCCCCATCTTCTCCCATTCACCTACAAACACGAACATGAACGCAAATGATGCGCTCGTGTTCGTCTTTGTATGCGAACAATTGTAATCGCATCGTCCTCGTCCTCGCCCTCGCTCGACCCCACCCACTCCTGGCCCTCACCCCATCCCCTCCCGTTTGCGTTTGTATTTGTATGCGAGCGGTCATGATTGTGCACCTTTGCCTGCACCCGTGCTACCTCTGGGTATACCCGTCGCGGGTTTACCCCTGCAGTTCCCTAGTCTGACTCCTTAAGTTACTTTTTATTTGTCTTCAGAAACTGGCACGTTCGCAGGTGACTTTCGGGAGAAAAGACATAATATTAATAATAACTGATAAATGAGTACAGACTGAAGGAATGGGTGGATGCGGAAACATGAATGGACGATTGAGAAAAAGGAAGGGGGAAACGTGAGCTGTATTGGTCTCAATTATGCAGGGAAGAAAAAATGTTCCCTAGTACATCGACATGCAGGTCCAAGTTTGCCCGGAGGGCCGTGGTATATTATTTTCACTGATTCTAGTGTCAACATTTGCCATATTTGGGTAAAGCTCCACACTCGGCAACATCTGGTGTTCCTTGCTGTCAATGCCCATGGTCCCACACTTGTTGTCATCGTCGTCCCCAGTGCCACCCATGGCCCTGCCCTTCCTCCCACCGCCGCTGTTGCTGACCGACCCCTCATTGAAGACCAATTGATGCGCTCTGGGCATTGCTGACACGCATTCAACGCCAAGCACAAGCCGTAGCCGCCACTGTCACTCGTTCAACATCCGTTTTTTTTACTGTCAACTGCCAACACCTGTCATTGTTGTTGTCGTCCCTGGTGTTGCCACCCTGTTCGTCCTTCTTGTTTCCTTTGTCATCGTATCTGAGGTTGCCAATAATTTTTTCTCTCTCTCTGCCCTGCCACTGCTGCCAACCCAGCACCCCAGTCGGCCACTCTTGGCACCCCCAGTGCTGCCCATGCCTCCCCGTTCCCTGACTCTATCGCCAATCAATCATTCGTCAGGGTTCTTTGATACTCTGCACGTTTCTATCATGTGTTCAGCAGGCAGTGTGGGATTTTTGCCACTGCTCTATGGTTTGTTTGCATCTTTTTTTGCTTTCCGTTCTGTTCTTACCTGCCATCATGCATCGCCGTGCCCTGCGCAATGCAACCATAGGAACCTCTTCTACTGCTCGTATTTCTATTGGGACCCGGAGAGCTCAGGTTGTACATCCCACGGATTTGCGACGACGTGAACAAGACGCTGGTGACGTGCGCAAGAATTACCTTCGTCGTTCGTCTGCACCTTTTCTCGTTTCTTTAACTAAACCTTGCGCAGACCTTTCCATCAGGGAGTGCGAACGCTTCTTGCGAGCAGAGAAGCTTGCTCAGAGCCACGGGATCAATGACTTCTCAACAGACATGGATGCAGATGACGCCTTTGATGCAGCAGCAGCAATTCCTCCAATGGGCGAGGAAGGCTTCAACGTCAGTGGTTCCGGCGGAGAATATGCAGTCTTTAAGGAGCTCTCTGAGGGTTTGGCAAAGACATGCACACATAGACTATTGCTAAACATTTGTAGGTGTCGCATTGATGATCGTGATCGTTCACTCCATATTTCCAACATGGTCGAGGAGTGGTCCCATCAATATGAAGAGCTGACCGACGCATACCTTATGTATGACCATGATCGCCTATCACCCATCCCCTTGTTGACTACCCTTGATGAGGACCATTTCGAGCTTGAAGTCATAGGACTCTTTGGTAACTATTGTCTCCTGTTTGAAAAGTTATCATGGACTCATCACTCAACAAGAACGCGAATCATTTAAATTCCCCCACACCTCTGCTCGTCTGAACACCTCGCTTATGCGGTATGGATGCATTGGTGCATCACCAGTGCGCCCCTTGGTTGCAGTGACAGTTCGCACCCTGGAACTCTATTGCCAGATGCATCATGCTTGTCCTCGGCTTAGCATTCACGCAATGGCTAAGGCATTATGTTACCTCCATGGTGTAAGTATATGTACTGTTCGATTTCCATTCTATACTAAAAGCTATGCAGATTCGTTTCCACCGCCATCTTGCTGACCAATTCAGGGTTGTATTTGACGTATACCTGGAGATACTGCAGCGAGTTGACAACCATGTGGATGCTACTCTCGATCATTACACCCCGAATTGGCGTGCCAAGAATTCCTGCCCAGCATGCCACCACAAGCTACCTGACGAGCCACCTCTACCTTTCGCATTGCAGCTTTCCATGGATGGCAACAATTCCGCCAAGTGCATGGACCCCTCATTCAGGTGTGGTACAGGGAGACCAGACCCACGTGATGGGCGCTTATCGATATGGATAAAAGAAGAGGAGGTTGATCGCTTCAATGAGGTTCGAAATATTCAGCTGTCCTCGGCTAAGCCGGCTGTTGATGCCATTGACCCTGACGACCCTTGGGTTGATGAGCCGGATGATGAAGCTGAACCAGCGAATGTATGTATTGATCAATGGTGCAATGCAGCCCCAGAAGCCCGCAAGAAAATGTTTGCCGTGTTTCATAAATCAGGAATCTTTGTGTCTGTGTGTCTGTTATGCTTGGCCTGGGCAAGGTCGAGTGTGCCTCTAATGGTCAAGGGGTTCTGCCCTTTAAGCCTCCTAGGCTCAAGGGTAGATTGATGGGATCGCTGAACTGTGACGGCGTCGGAGGAAGGTGTCTGGTGGTAAAGCACCTTCGGGTTACTGGGGAAGGCCGGTGGGGTCCACGGGCACTTAGGTGATGCTCACAAAGAGACCAGCGACTAAGGAGGTGGAGAGGGGGTTCCATGCAAGGGGATGCTTGGATGGTGGGCGAAGAGGGACCTCCGTATAAGGGCCACTTGAATGGTGGTCAAAGGAGAGGCTTCCGTATGAGGACGGTGGACAAGGGGAGGACTTCCGTACGAGGACGGTAGACGATGTGAAGAGACTTCCATACAATGACGGTAGTTGGCGGGAGAGGCTTCCGTGCGAGGGTCCCTCGGACGGTGGTTAAAGGAGTGACAACTGAAAGTGGGTTTCAATGGACTATGCTAGTACATGGAGACCTATGATGGGGGACATGGGGGTCTGGAGGAATAGAGGAACTCTAGCGTGGGGAAACTACTCTAGTGGGATCGGGATCTAAGTATCTACTGGGGCCTTAAGGGCTGGTCTAGGGAATCCGGATGGAGATGGTAGGAGTCCAGCTGAGTCATCGTAGGATGAGTCACTGGAAGGCCGGGTCGAGTCACAGGGGGGGTCCGGGTGAGTCATCAGGAAGACGAGTCACTGGGGTTGGTCGAGTCATGACTGTGGCTAGGGCAAGGGGTACGCCAGTTGGGTCCGAGGGTCGGGTCCGAGGGTGGGGTCTGGTCGAGTCATCAGGGGGATGAGTCAACGAGGGACGGGTCAAGTCACGAAAGGGGTGACCCTGAGGCACGGGGGTAGCCGAAGGGTGGAGGGTGTCCCGAGTGGCTTCGAGGGCGAGGTTCTAGGGTTGGGGATCTCGGTTGAGTCATAGCTGTGGCGTCGACGGAGTGGGGCGACTGGGTGGGGTGAAGGGCATGGGTGACTGGCAGGATCTAAGGACGAGGGATGTCTGGATAGTGGGATTACCACTATCGTGGGTGACGGGCTATGGTCTGAGTAGCAGGGGCACCGCCGTCGTGAGCGAAGGATAAGAGAAGGGGAAAACGGGTGTATGGGTCGTAACAGTGTCACCATGGAATATTGCTTACAATCTGTGATATGGTGTGAAGTGGTGAGCTGTAAGTTCGTCTAGTGACAATCAATGGTGTTGCGCTTACATTGATTATAGCATGAAGTATCCACTGGCGACCATCTCTCGCTTGATGGATCTATTTCTGGAAAATTTCCTTTACGGCTATGACATACACTGTACCTTTACAAAAACCCTAAATCGCTCCACCCTCAGACCCGCTGTACGTGCTAGAGGCATTGATGGTGTTGTTCCTAGCTTTCATGGTCATGCCCACAACCGTATGTGCCAAGTCCAACATCACCCAAAGTACAAACGTGGTGCGGGTAAGGAAGATTTTGAGATGTGCAAACGGACTTTCTCGGATTCGAATGCGCTTGCATCGGAGATTCGCAATGCAAGTGATTTTCATAGACACCAGGCACTCGAAGAACATTTCAAATTTGCAGACTTGGACCGATATGCCTTGCTTGGTTGGTTTTTGGTTCATGGCGTTTCGAGTAATTTCTAAGTCGTTTTTTTTCAACTAGGTACTTTTCTTTACAATAACTATGTTCAATGTCTCAAGATTATCAATGTGCAGCAAACCATTCCCTGCTCTGGTGACCTTGCCAATGTTGACTTTGAGGCCAAACTCCGTGACAAACACAACTATCTTGTCGATACTCATCGCAAGCAGGATGATGACAGCATCTACTTGGACTACGTGAAAGCGCTCAATGAACTGGATGACACTGAGTAGGTGATTATACTGTCTCACTTCGGGTGCTAACTTAAGTTTCTTCTAGAATCGTCTGGCGGAACGCCTTGTCTGAACTTAAGCAACTTGATGCCCGTATAATCAAGGATGGCTTCGTTGGCAAGAATATTACTGACGTTAGGCGGCGCCATACCAACGCACAAAAAAGGCTTGAACTCAAGCTCGAAAACGTTGAAAGTTTGGAAGCTCAGTTGAGCATTGAGGCGAGATGGGGTGCCACTCACCCCGAACGTCTCAAATATCAAGAGCGACTTGCCCATCAGCAATTTTTCAAGGCCGCAGAAGAGCTGGAGAAGTTGGTCGTCATGCATCTACTCGAACTCACAAAGCTTCAAATGAGCAATCTTGGTATGTGTCATTCTATTTTTGTTGAACCGTCGTTCCGATCTGTTGCTAGGATATAAGCTGAGGACACACATCTCAAAGGCGCTGAAGACCCGAGCAGCTGCAATTCGCAATGTGATTGACTGTTACAATAAATATGCTGCCGAGCTCAAACCCCCGTGCCAACCCCTCCAATGGGAACAAATCGCTGACTACGCATTCCTTGGTGAATTTGAGCTTTTGCAAGGGGAGGACATTGGCTTGAAACAATGGGCACACGCTCCATTCCATCAAGCTGCTAACCTGTGTTTCAACGCAGAACGAGCCAGGGAGGAACTTATGAGGTGCAATGTAGAGATTGCACGTCTTCGAGCCAAGATTTGTGATGACTCGCTGAAGTATCCAGAGGTCATCCGGAAACTACAGAACGAAAATCCCCTCCTTGCCCGACAGGTAGAGTGACATTGGCAATACTTAGCATCGGTTAATGCTGGCATTATGGCGCGTATCCAGCAGATTGAAACACTTGATGGATACACAGGCCCAAAAGTCCCTGGTCGGTGGGGGGGAAATGAGCTTGCGGGAGAGGGAGATTCTGATGTGCGGTCAACAGGGACCGTGCTTGCGGATAATGGATTATCTGATGATCGTGTTAATGAAGAGGAGAGTGCTCTTGCCGATTTCTTCAGTTCTTTGCATATCGCTGACATGTAATGTACACAATTGTTGTTGATTGCCAAATGCAACTGTAACTGCGCTGCGATCTGCAAGTAGGAATTGGGTTAGCTGAGGCAAAATTGTCCACCGTTTATGTGACCATATGGGGGAAGAACCCTTAATTTCCTTTTTTGCCCACCCGTCCTCCAATCACAGTCCTCGAATGGCCTATGAAAGCAACAATGTTATGACCGACTTTGCAGTCCATATTCATGATGGCGATATATCCTTTTTTGATTTTCAAATGAGGAATGTAGGAGCATGCCAATCAGTGGCAGCGTGCATCGTGCCCTTCTTATCAATGCTCCCATTTCTCAAGACTCAGAGACATGCATTCTACCCGTCCGTTGTTCACCAACCTTTCGAACACATCCCATGGGCACCGTACGCTCATGAATTCAATTACTCCCCCCCCGAGTTAACTGGAGATGACATTCGCAATCACCATTGGAGGGCAGCCATCACTGCTATGGCTGCATGTGATGCTCACCGTGATGGTGGTTTCCTCGCCTCTGATTGAGGATTTCATCTGCTCACCATTGCTCACTACTCCAGTGGCATTAACGCAGTGCAGTTGAAAGAAGCCAGAATCGCCCACTCGAAAGCCCGCAAGGAACACCTCAATCATATTCACGACTTGATCTACGATTTGGTCTGTTTTTTCTGTTCTCGTGGTTCGCTGGCTGATGTTCCCATAGGCTATGACCCTTGACAGGTTATCGGGTGGTTCTACAATAATCCTCCATCATCCTGGTGCGACACCTCCATATGCTGATGTCGTTCCACAAGACCTTTCCATCGATGTGTATCTCAATCCTCGTGCCCTCGCTGAGCACCCCGGACTTCATGAAGTCAGTGCACGCTTAGTCCAAACCTTTGCGGAAGAATGGGCTCTCCCAGTCGCCAGAGCATTCTGTGATCATTGAGCAGAGCACAACTGGAAACAAGAGTCCACCACACGCGTCCGTCATCAAAGGGACTTCACAGCACTCCCTTTAATTCCATGCCCCCACCCGCCTTTGTCCTGTGGCTTCATTTTTCCTGGTCGTCCACCCTTGCAGTTGGCCCAAACACTCACATCCAGGCACGCCATTTCCTATGTTCCTCGAGCGAACAATGGTCCATTTGAGTGGGTCTGTTTACCCCTACGCACCATCCTTCCATCTACTGCCACTGGCCAGCCCTCTCGAGCTGAGCCTAGTACCCAATCGACTGCTGCCACTATCTTGCCCAGTGAAACGAGGGATGATGCTGGACCTGCCTTCGGAACTGGGTCTGACATAACCGCTTTGTTAGAGAGTTTTGGCTGCACCAACCTCATATTTGAGGATGTCCATGAGGAGGAGTCGGATACTGGCTACAGCGCCAGTCCGCTCGCTAATGAACAGACATGTGTCGGCCACCGTGATCCGCCACGTCCCTCATCGCGTCCTGGCAAGGCGAGGCAGGCACACCATATGGCGCATGTGTCATCACCCAGTATGCCCGGCCCCTCTTCAGGAAATATTTGCCCTCCTTCCCTGATGTTACGTGTACCGAGTGCGACTACAATGCAAGCCCCATCCACCTGTCATGCAACTCATGTTCAGTTTCCCTCCCTCCAACGGTTTGGCCCGCACACGGATGTGGTGCTAAGAGCACGTCGCCTTCCGGATCAAGTTCATGAAATCTGTACCGCTCTGCGCCGAGAGACTGTCATGGAAGGGTGGCAGTCCAGACTGGTTAGCTCAGGGATTTCGGGTATCAGGCCTGACATTGCTTCGGAAATTGTAAACGCGATGTTGCAAGACATTCAGGGTAACTAACTAGCCGCATGTCTTTATATTCACCATGTGATGTACCCTCTACTCTCTAATACATCCACTAATGATTTACCCTTCCCTGTCCACTGTTCATCACTGCTCGACTACCCATGCGAGCACACACCAATGCCATGTTCGCAAACAAACGGTGTCTTGTTGTTCCTTGTGACTGCCGTCCAATAGTCAAGTTAGGAAAGGGTGTGGCAAGAGAGCTTGCAAGGAGTCATGCTGAAAAACAGGACAAGGAGGAGGAAGCAATTGCTGAAGTATTGGAATACATCGACAATATGGCGACCGAGTTAGCTAGCCACTTTCAATGGAGTTGCCGGCACTACCTCGACAAATTTTATATAGGTTCAAAGCTAACTCGTATGTGCAAACAGAAAACGAGTGCATGGTCGGCCTTTATGCATTTCAAGAGTACAGAAGTCAATGCTGGTACATCTAACAGGTCCTCAACTGGTTCATAGCAACTAACCCTTGTGCAGGCAAGGATGTTGGCGAGAAGGACCGTCTAGCGCAACTCTCGACTCACACCACCAAGTACCATGAGCTCAGTGACCAAGAATGCCACCAGCTTGTCACGCAGTTTGACAATGAGAAGGCAGCCAATCTTAAGCCGTCCCTGACAATCTCGGCCCGAACTCACATTAATGAGGTCTCGAATAGCTTTAATGCTTGTGTCGAGGAGGTATGATTCATTCACATTCACTCTTTCACATTCATACTAACTACACCATCACAGTTAAATGCGCTGAATCATAAACACGGCATCGAAGGACTTATTGTCATTGTTTGAGGCTCCCACCGCATCAAGATGGACCCGTGGATTCACATGACGAGCGAGGTGATCTCGCACTTCCTTCGTACCACCACCTCTAACGACCCGATGGTGTTCAGAATGAAAATGGAGGTTGCAGCACTTGCTACTGGAAATGTGCCAAGTAAGTGATTCGACTGCCCCTGATCTACTTTATGACAACTAAAGTACCTTTTCAAGAAATTACATTGAGTTATCGGGAGTGGGTCGTGAAGGCCAAAAATGTGATATCAAATGGACTTCAGAACGATTTAGGCAGGTGTTTCATAAGTACTATTATCCAAAGCATGATTACCTAACTTACATCACTGCTGTCAGCTGAACTTACCGGAGACGCAAATGCCAGGGTGGACTATGCACGGTATGAGCACTGCGTTGTACAGTGTTACAGCGTCCGTCTTGCCGGCTACACACATGACCAGTGGGCCAACCCTAGTGAGCTAAAGGGAGGGATCGACATGCTTGAGAAACTTGCGAAGGCTGTGCTTGAAAAGAAGTGTTGCTTTGTCACTATCTCAGCAAACGAAGTGACTCAGCGCCAGGAACGCATTACAAATGGCGAGATTCTTATGCCAATGTTGATTGCGCAGTGCCTATCCCTCAATCTACTCCACCAAGTACTCCATTGACTCCTTCGACCGCACCACAGAGTGAACCAGCTGGTCATAACGAGCGCACCAGTTCGGAGGCTGTCAGCTCAACCACAGCAACAGATACCATGGGCAACATGCCCTCACAGACGAATGTTACACTAGGTACAGCTTCAAAAGGTAAAATACAATACTATCCAAAGTGTTTGATATTGCTTACAGCATTTAGACATAGCCACTCAGGGTGGTAGCGGCATCATACTGCGCATTCCCCGACTTGGCACGAAGCGGAAGCACAACACTACAAACAGTTCAGAGAAGCAAGCGAAGAGGGTAAAGAAGGTGGCAACAAGCTCAGAGACAGTGGAGTCTGGTATATCAGACAATGGGGAATAAGCAAGTTGAGGAACATAATAGAGTGCAATATATCCTTGTTCAGTTTCACTGACACGAGCACGAATAAATGGGGAATATCCTCTGATACTAGTCAGGCAACGTGTGATAAGAAGGGAACGGTATTGGAAGGGCTTACGAGATACAGCGTAGGCCACTGACGTGGCACCAATGGCAGTAAAACTGAGGAAACGAGTGACAAGGAAGAGAAAGAATGGCTGGTTGTAGAGTTGCAGCTCGTGCACCATGTCGAATGCGTGTCGGTGTCATATCCCGAAAATATCGCTAAGTCCAACTCCGGTCCTCCGGTCCTCCTCCGGTCTTCCAC
>QGOI01005041.1:0-12091 GCA_003313885.1 Boletus sp. MG55
TACTATCAGAGGAGAGCTCGCGCCCATGAAATACGCGGGGCGATGAGTGCCCTGCTGTGCGTACCGGGGCTGGGATGGCCATGTATGGCCCGGACCGCGCCATGCGGGTGATGTCCTCTGTGGACGGGTATTGCGTATTGCTTTGCGAGACGATGTCGTAACTCGGTGGTAGGTCGCGATGTGCCTGGAATACCTGTTGGACAAAGCGTCACCTTATGCATTCATGTAAACAAGAAAGGGACTCACAGGTGTGCCCGTATTACTTCGTAGGATACTCGGCGCCGGTAGAGGTGTGCGACCGCCGGAGGACTCAGTGCGCTCCGGTACAGGCGACATCCCACGAATAGTTCGCGCCTGCTCAGGAAAGTACTGCGTCATGGGAGTCGACGCAAGACTGGTGAAGTTATCCCCAATGCGAATAACGCTATCTTCAACTTCCTCCTGGTCTTCATGTACGGCTTCCAAAGCCCTGACATATCGGGCATTGCGTTCTTCGTGCCCCTGATTGCTGTTGTCATGTCCGGTACTACTCCCATCCGAGCCGTCTACGCGCCACCGCGAGCCAGGTTCTTCAGACTTGACCTCCTGTGGTCGTGACCCGAATAGCCACCACCAGCGCAATCCACGACGTTTAGGAATCGGCGGAGGCGACTCTGAGAGCGTTTTGTTTGGAGGGTAATCAAAGGCATAGTTCGTCGATGTCAACGGCGTCTGTGAATCGGATGAATCAGAGCGAAGCGGGCGTGCCCTGCGAAAATCGAGCGTAAACCCAGACGAGCGTATGGAGTCGTCGAGGGTGATGGGGGCACTCGAGTGGAGGACTCGCTGTCGCTTACGTCGAGGGACGAACATGCGCTCTATTTTGGTGACCCAGTCAGACCGTACTCGGTGGTAGTCGTAGGAGCGCTTGCGACTCGGTCTTCGTTGCCAGATGATATAGGCTGCAAAGACGAGGAGTAAGGCGCCACCCACGATGGCCGGTGCAGCAATTTGAAAGGTTCCCCAGTTGCCGCCTCCATTTACATTTCCACCATCATCGTCACGAGCCTGGGGAGGACTCGAAGTTAATGCACTGAAGGCACCTCATAATGTGGGAAACACATACGGAAAGCCGCTAAGATCATGTTATGAGCGAGTATCCCGGTGCAAGACAAATACGACACTTACCTGAGGTTTTATGGGTATAACCACCATCGCATTTCAGTGGAGGGACACGGAGAGAAGAGAAGGGAGATGCAGACGACCTCAGTGAGGTGAGTTAAGAAGAAGCGAGATTAGTGCGGGGACCCTCGGATGTGCTCATAAGGGGAAGATTATTTCTGCTTATTTCTTACCCAAGCCAAGCTCCTGCCGTCACCCGATCAGCGTTGTCAGCGACTACCAGATCAACTGGACCGTATCCTCCAAGTCGTTCCCTTCCATCAATGATGAACGATCTCCTACCCTGGCACCCTTGTTCATATGTACTCGGCCATCCGAGTCAGGTTTGAAAATTCAAAGATCGAGTCCAAGGTCCCGATCTTGACTTACTGTATTTCCCCTCGACCGGGAACTAAAACATCACCGGGATACACGCCATACTCGTAGTCAGACGCTGGAATGGAATGTTCAAAATTAGCAAGTGGATGCGGTCAGTGAACGTCCTCCGCTGTCGTCCGGCACTTCTTGGCAACTCACTTGTCACATGTCTTCTCAAGAACCCAGTGACAGTAGATTAAAAGGCCCACGACAGCTCGCGTTAAGTCAGTCGAGGTGAAACAAACGGAACCTAACTCAGAATGACAACCTACAAAACCGTGGCAATTGTACTACTACTTACCCCTCAAGCAGTTCGTACCGTTCGGCGCAAATTTTTTGTCTGGCTCAGTGGTGCGTAATTCGCCGAACTCGTTCGGGCTGCGATTACCGTCGACTTGGGCTCGCAGCTATACACCTGGACAACTCACGGTCCCTTCGAAATTTGAATTGGGCATGAGAATAAGCATAGAATCGCGATGTTCACGGCGCCGGGAGGACGGCACAGTTGAGCAGTCTTTGGTAAAGTGGAGCTGGCGAGCCACAACCAATCGGGCTGCCACAAGAGGATTCCCATGTTTGACGTTGATTACGGTATGTAATTTCATGGACTAGCCCAAATCTGGAAGATGTTGTGGTCACGAGGATGGCATCCCCTCATATTATGAGGAAAACCCAACGTCGATAATTGATAGGGTTTTTATCAGATACCTAATCAGCAGCTAGTGCAGTAAGCATACTATGGCGCATTACTACAATCATGTGGCGTACGCCACGTATTATTCCACGCTACTGAAGGCCTGAATGAACAGTCATGCCCGCTACACGGCGTGCGTCTCATGCATTCCTTGTTGGGTCCCTTCTTTGACTCGCCGATACTATCCGCGTGGTCCATTGCAGGGATCACTTTCTCGGTAATGTGGACCAGACATGTTATCACCGAGCGTGCAAGTCAATGAGCGAATCAAGGCCCAGGGATGATCTCATTTTGAAGGGAAAAGGATAGACTTACCCAGCAGTTTCTTTGAGGATACCCCAAGTGTCATGTCGTCAGCGCCACTTTAGTTTATCAATAGCTTTAGACGATCGACTCACCTGTCTTGTTTCAATGATATAGAACCGGAGGAAAATGGATTCCACGCAAATCCAGAAGGTATATACAAGCTGAGAAGGGTATCGGAAACCTTCGGTGCAGAAACGGTACATAGCACTTCCGGCGTAGCCCGTACGTTTAAATTTCTGATAATGAATAGCTATTACGTACCGAGCGAGGGAAATAGGCTTAACATATCGATTTTAACCTGTTGCTATTGAAGGCTGTCAAGTCATCAGACTCACTGGTTGAAAACAAGGGGCAGAGAAACGATAAAGTTAACCATCTGAACCCCATAGCGCGAATGGTCAGATCTCCACCTGTATCTGGTAGAACTGTGAGCTTAGTTCTTGGAGATCTGGATAGAAGCATAAGAGACAATAAACGGACTTGAACGCAATCTATAGTGAGGGCATTGACATCAATCCAGCTAATGCAACGGTCTGCCAATCGCGCACGGTATCCGCGAGTTGTCAGAATGGGTTGATCTCAGTCATTTGTTTCAAAGTGCTCACAGAACGCCGTAGATCAGATCCAGAACCGTTGAGATTAGCAGGTATGAAACAGATGGATGATAAACGCACAAATCATAGCAATGACTACGTACCTGGGATTCATAATAGAGTCTACGGCATAGCAGAAAGCCTGTAGAGTACAGAAGAGAAGCATTCCTGCAGTCAAGACAATCAGCTACACGATCATCATGACCTGCTGGCGCACACTATATACCAGATGCAGCTGTCGGGTGAGGGGAGAACCCGTGACACCATCCTTGACATCTATCACTCTCGGATAGGTCGTTTCGAGCTGCTGGCCGTGCCTAACAGCTTCAAGGGTAATTTTCCCCCGTCGACAACGTCACCACGACAATGATGGCGATAAGAAGGGTGGGTAAAACGCATGTTTGGGTGAGAACAAGCGCTCAGCTGGGCAGTGGTTGAATGCGCGTGATTTAATTCGGTAACGAGACAGATGCCCAGGCGCCAACTTGAATGACCTACGTGGAGTAAACGACCGCCCGCCCACCCTCCTTTCCACCGCTCTGATATCTAGCCGAGGATGGCCCTGAAAGTACGCATGCGGCCAACGATTGGTGAGTACGTGGGCGAGACAATGGAAAAGATGATACTGACTTGGAAACAAGAGTCGACTTGGAGGGAAAACCGACCTTCCTCCAGTGACAGTCATCGAAGGGAAGGAACAACGATCGAAGGTGATAAAGGCGATCATGACATTTGAAAGTGCGATAGTGACTGACAGGGACCCAAGAGCGGAGTGCAAACAGTTCCTCCTGGAGCATCGTTCACCAAATAAAAGCAAAACCGATGGAAATGAATGGTCGAGATTACGTATATTCGGTCGCGTTCCTCCTTGATGGGAAGTACGTCGTGAGCGGTGGCTGGGAAGAGAAGATTCGACGTTGGCGAGTAGAAAATGGCAAGGAAGCGGGGACGCCGTTGGATGCGAGGAGTACTGTCTTCAACATTTCAGTGTCAAAAGATGGAGAGTGGGGCATGAGCGGGACGAGCAGTGGCCGGGTGATCGTGTGGGATGCGGGGAGCCACAAAAAGGTAACAGAGTTCAAAGGGCACAACAAATGGGTGCATGCAGTCGACGTCTCGCCAGACACGACGAGAATCGCTACCGGATCGGATGACGGGACTGCCTGTCTCTGGTCTCTTTCGACTGGCCAGCGACTTCTCGGCCCATTGAAACACGACAGCTCCGTGGTCGGTGTCAAATTCTCACCTGACGGAAGCCTCCTCGCCACTGCCGCGTGGGAGCGCAACTCCGTTCGGATCTACGACTGTCAGGTTGGCCGCCTCATCGCCGACTTTCCAATCCAAGTCAACTCGCCATACAACCAATCCCTAGCCTGGGAGAGCGACAGCAAGCAACTTTTTGTGTCGTCTCGTGACGGGAATATCAACTGTCTTAATGTGCCTACCAGGACAACGCTCTGGAAACAGCGCATTCAGAACACTAGCGGCAAGAATCCTGGGTGCATCGCCCTGGCAAGCAATGGCAAATTCATTGCATATTCCGCTAATTCATCAGTCTCATTCTGGGACACTGCAACGCATCAACAAGTTGGGTCTGTCCTCGAGCACACCCATAACATCTGGTCCATGGCTATTTCATCAAATTATGACATTGTGACTGGTGGAGACAAGAAAATCTCCCTTCACAATCTTTGTCATGTCCTTCCCCCATGCTACCTCGACGATGTAAGTGTACTTGCATTAAAAAAAAACATGTGTGAGATGGTGTTCTAATCTCACCGCTTTCTTGAATGTAGGAGGTGCTCCGCAAGTGGGAATCTCGCGCAGTGCGCAGCGACCCCAAAAAGGCTGATCTTGAAGAGACAATCAAGTCCATTCGTACACAGGACATGAGATCAGGTATGTGCATGAGTACCTTGACTCGCGTGTCATTAACATCCAACACCATCAGACGACAAAATCGCGCATCTCGAAGAAATCATCCAGCAGCTCCTCGCAGAACTCGCGAAATCCGAGCAAAACTCACAGCGACTCGAAACGCAACTCATCGAATCCCAACAACAAGCCGAGCAAAAGATGGGTAACCTCGTCCAGATCCTTCGGGTGCATGAGCAGAAACATCTCTGTGAAACCCTGTATGCTCAAGGTCGCACATTTGACGCTGCAGAGTCTGTTCTCAGGATCGTGAATACCATAAACGACGTGGTGAGAGTAAACAAACTGATAATGAACTGGATTGCTGGTAAGTTTTCGTATCATGTATTAGACGAGAATGTTCAATTCCTACCATCAGAGTTTACGAACCGATGCCTATCGAAGCTGCAAATGATCGGAAATGAAGCATTGCGCGCCGAGAAACATGATGAAGCGTGTGCAGCCTATTCCTGTGCATTGTCGCTCACTCCCTTGGCCCCGAACACTGTGTTAATTACGTGGGCGAGAATTATGTTGATTCGTGGCTCAGCGCACGAAGTCTTGATTGCGGCTGCCAAGGTATGCTTTACTTGTCAATCAGGAGCTAGACATTGACTCTGTTTGTGGTTCAGTTCAAACTTCCAAGGTTTATTATCTACCAGGAAATTTGCGAAGTTCTGGATAAAGATGATCGTGTCATGGAGGCAGTTGAGTGTTTCCGAGAGATGCAGAGTGAGCTACGAGAGGACACGAGTACCCGTGATGAGCAAGTACAATGGGAACATGGTGGGTGGTTGCAACAGTGACGTATCCGGGGCTAATTCAAGCGCCTCCCCAGATTTCCGAGGACGTTGTGTCAAGACGCTTGAGCAGCTGGGCGATACTGCGATGGACTCCAAGAACCATGACGAGGCCATTGGATACTACTCCAATGCCCTGTCACTCAATCTGTTAAACACAAGCAATATTCTCGTCAAGTGCTGCAAAGCGCGAGCTGGCTTGTTGGAGCAGGCACTCGTTGATGCTACCAAGGCATGGATTAGATTTCACGCCGCATCGAATGTATCTTGGTGACCCATACTATTTAGGTTATCACGCTCGACCCATCTTCCTACATGGGGTATAAGAGAAAATATATTGCATTGCACCGCATGGGGCGTCACAGGGAAGCATTCAGGGCATTCGAGATGATGCTTTCAACACTCGAGAATTCACCTAATCCGCGCATCCGCAGTAAGTCGATTTATTAATATTGTGGAAGCATGTGTCGATTTCATCTTGATTCATAGAACTTCGTCATCGGTATATTGATGCTACATCCGATATTCGGCACATTGTCCAGCTGACGATCCGACACATGCCACGTGTACTCATCGACACCACTACCGGTCGTCTCTATGACAAAACACAACAATCAGCAGCTTTCGAGCAGCTCCCAATATTCGATGAATTGCGGTCTTCAATGACCACTCAGGTCGACGATGCACGTATTTGGGAGGAGGAGAAAAAATACTATCGATACGTGATGTTCTCCCACAAGTGGGAGGATGGTGAACCTCTTTTTCAGTCAGTCGAGAACATCTCGATCTATGAACTAGAGCCATCCTCCCCGAACATCAAACTCAAGACGTTTTGCACACTTATCCATAATCTTGGATTCCAGTGGGTGTGGACGGACACCTGCTGCATTGACAAAAAGGATAACGTGGTGTTGCAAGAGTCTATGGTTGCCATGTTCACATGGTATCGTGGCTCGTCGCTTACGATCATCTATCTCCGTGGTGTTTGGTCGCAGTTCCAGAAGCCTGGTGACCTCCGGAAAAGTATCTGGAACACTCGTGCATGGACCTATCAAGAGTATGTTGCTGCCGATATCGTCCAGTTCTATACTGAGGACTGGAAGCCTTACCTCGGCTTGACTATGTACAACCACAAGGAATCGCCACTCGTAATCTCCGAGATGCAACAGACTGCAGGCACTTTCACACAGGAGTTGGCAGTCTTTCAACCAGGCTTGGAGGGAGTACGCGAGAAGCTTTATGTGGCTTCGATGCGTCAAACGACCCTTGTGGAAGACATCGGATACTCGCTCCTTGGCATCTTCAATGCTGCCATTCCAGTCATATATGGCGAGGGCAATCGTGCAGTTGGTCGACTCCTGGAACACGTTCTGACAGGTTCAGGTGACGTCACAATTCTCGCTTGGACTGGGCGCGCGGGTAGCTACAATAGCTGTCTACCCATTGACCTCACGGTTTACAACCAAGTCGTGCCACCACATGTCCCGCAACCTATCGAGGTGGCAGAGATGGATAGCATAGTCACGACATTGCGATCATCCTTTCCCGACCTTTCCCTGGCCATGACACTGCAAGCACGCCTCAATGAACTCGCTTCACCATTCTTCGCCGCCAGTCGACTTCGACTCCCCAGCATTGTTTTTCCTGTCACCGAATTTGTCCATAGCTCGGCATCAGATTACGAATCGAACCTCCATGTTTATCGTGCGACGACCTCCATGCTTGGGGACGTCGAGATCATGACCACACATGACGTCTCTGAGATGGAAGATTTTCTTCTTATCCATCCTTGGATCAGTCCCCTGCTTGACCAAGATTTCTCACGCCGCGCTGCTGGGGTCGATGATACCACCCGCGCGCTGCGTCTCGTTGCTCGTCTCAGGCGGCCGTTTGGTGCGCTGTTGCTCGCGCCGCTGTCGCGTGTGCAGTATAAACGCGTCGCGGCAGATTGCTTGATTATGGTTCAGGTTCGCGAGGAGGCATCGTTGACCGAATTGATAGACGGCATCCGGATGGTCGACATACAGTAGACGATGATGGACGATTTTGGACCTTTGACGATGTAGTACGTTATATCCCACTCTAGTGATGTTCGAACAGTTACCTTCGTAGCCTAATTATCGTTACCTAATTATTGTTCCGCACGGTTTTGTAGTGCAATGCTAAGCGATCTCCAACCAGTCCTTCAGCGTGAAGGCCATCGCGCTGGAATACGTGCATTTTATGCTTTTATGTAGGGCGTCATTGACACATAATTGATTTCCACCGCCCCGACCTGGCCCCACATATCGCCTTGCTGTTTGTAGCTAGCTGCTGGTCTCTCACTTTTGATGCATGACTTCGCTGTAAATTCCGATCGAATGCAACCAAAGTGTGAACATCCGTCTCAGGCTGTTCAATGCCTCCTCACCACCCGGAAACAACAATCTGATCATGCAATGCATATACTGTATGCTTTGTGCGAGGTCAGAGAGCGTGTACCAACTTTCGCTAGACAATCCAAATGCCCACGCACGCGGGATCACGAAATCGAAAGGAGATTGTGCATTGCTCAAATGCAAATAACAGGTGCCTACAACAAGTACTTCTTCGTCCCATCTAAGCCCGGCAGGCAAAACACCATTTGCCACTCTGAGCAGAGGGGAAACGCGGAAATTGTCAGTCATTCTGAACCACTGAACGGGTACCTTAGACGGCGACAGTAGTGCTCTCAGGTTTTGAATTGGACCCTTTCTCTGGGACTTCTTCGGCGATGGTGGCGAGACCAGCGTGTTGAGCAGCATTGTCCGCGATGTGAGACAGGCCATCATCACCGTCGAA
This sequence comes from Boletus sp. MG55, assembly GCA_003313885.1. Lineage (NCBI taxonomy): Eukaryota > Fungi > Basidiomycota > Agaricomycetes > Boletales > Boletaceae > Boletus > Boletus sp. MG55. The sequence goes on from QGOI01005041.1 coordinate 8,646, forward strand.
TAGACTGCGAAAATGAGTAAATCGGACCGTCCGTTAGAAGAAGTCAACGGGCACGCACGCGGCAGTTTCTTCCAAGGTGCGCTAAGCAAAGAAACCGAAAGAAATACGAGACCGGTCATTCACAGAACAGTTGCACTGGCAGGGTGACATCAACTCACGTTCTTGGTCTCGACGATGTAGATGTAGCAGAACACCAACTCAAAGCATAACCAGAAGAGGTAAACCAACTGCGGGAACGAAATTCGTTAGTTTGATACCTACCCAGAGTCCGTGTAGGAGACTCACGTAGTACTTCCATTGCAAGCTGGCGTTAATAATTGTTCAGTGACACCTCAAAATATGGCAAACCTAGATTTGCCTACGCTTGGAGAGCAATGGGATTCACATATCTAGGGGATAGTTGAGAGGACATTGCGACCGCCGGCCGTCGAACACAAATCACTTACTGGTTGAAAATCAGAGAAAGTGAGAGCATGAAGCTGAACGCAATGAAGCCCTTGGCGCGGAGGGGGTATGGCAGAATCTCAACGGTATAACTGCGAGGAGAGCATCGTACGAAAGATCCAGACATGAACAATGCAATGACTCACGATATGATGAGAGGCGTAAAGGCGAGCTAAAGGATGAGTGCATATTAGCAAATTATCCATTAAAAACGGAAAACACAAACATCATCTGTCGGACAAGCTCAGCTACAACTTAAGAAATAATACAAATTTGACTCACAAAAGCCGTAAAACAGGACTACATCACAAAAGTAAACGCATGAACTAATCATGTTGGAGAATACTGCACTCACATATAAACACAATGACAGCATGACCAGCTGCAATGCTACCCGTTTGCTGATCAATGGAGAAACAGATCGTCTGAGCTGTCCAACAGACGATCATGCCTTCAAAACAATCATCGTCCTGTTTATCACGAATTAATCAAGGACCTACCGGCACAAGACGTGAGGAAGAGCGGTCGTCTGCCTGTACGCTCGCAGCAGAAACCAGCACCAATAGCAACGGCGAAGTTGAAAATATTGAGGAAACCATTCTGCAAAGATACAATTAAGAGAACTGCAGAACAAAGGCCACTGTGGACTCACAATCAACAACTGAGTGGTTGGGTCAGTAACTGGGATCTTTATCAGCGCAATAACCCCGACTGAAAACAAGCAACTTACTTCCAATTGCGGTGAACACCTTGCTCAAGTCTAGAGTGAATGATTAGCGCCAACGATTTCATCATGTATCGGGCTCTGCACATACAGAAAGACCTAAGATTGAAGCACATTAGAGCTTGATTGTATGGTTATTGACTTCGAAGTGAAAAAGATGACTTACACAAGACCGTTCCCAGACCACTGCGAGAAAAACGCAAGCGCGGCGATGATGCGCATACGTTTCCTATTGCCGGAACTCTTGAGTAAGCTGAGCCATCCAACATTGGCAGCGACTTCACGATCAAAGGCAATGGCAGCCTTGATTTCCTCGAATTCGTATTCCACGAGGGGGTCGCGTCTGAAAGAATTGAGCACGGGTGGGGGAGGAACGAAGAAACCCCTGAGAAGCTGCGGGTGTAATCTCGGAATACTTACTCATTGCCATCCGCATGGTAATACGCCAGTACCTTCAATGCGCGTTCCTCCCTAATCGTGACAAAGTGCGAGATGGAATTATGCACGCAGCCAGATAGAGTTAGACGACGTACTTTCCCTTGCTCACTAGCCAACGTGGGGACTCAGGGACAAACCATATCATGACAACCTGGATGACAGAGGGGAGAGCCTGTAATGCAGAGGGGATTCTCCAGGCCCAACTTGACTGGATTGTAAATGTGCCGTAGGTCTTCAAAGGAACCGCCGTGAGATCGGGCACATCGACTATTTAGAAGATACATACGGTCCAAGCAGCACTAATTGCAATAAAAAACCGATTACTCGACAAGCTGTAAAGTATATCTTGTTCGCTTACATGATACTCCCGAGATACCTAAAGTAAGTTGAATCAGTAACGCTGACTTGCTGTATCCTAAGCATGTACGGACCAAAGCGTGTTGTACATTGAAGTAGCTTGACCTCGGTGAGAAGGGTACGCCACCTCAGTGACGAGTAGTGGTGCAGACGACGCCGCAAAAGTCAAGCCGAAGCCGATTAAGAATCTTGCAAGATGATTAGGAACAAGCACGGCGAGCAAGCATATCGCGAAATTTGCTTACCGAGCGCCTATGAACATCTGAACCGACTGACTCGCGGTTTGAATGGCTGTCGCAGCGATCATCAAACTTGCACCGAAGATAATGGGGAATTTCCGTCCGAGCCCGTCCATCATGTACGGCGCAAACGGGTATGCGCACAACGACCCGATGTTCTTTGTAGACGAAACTCAATAACTTTCCACGTCCCGACAGTGAAGACGACTAACTTGAATGGCATTCAGCAAACCCAGCTAAGCTTACGATGAATACATGTTCTGCGCCCTGGTAATCCAGATTGCTAACCTTTGAACCGGAGGGGAAATCAAACGCAGCGTTCCATTGAGTCAACGATTGCAAGCCGTCTTCAAAATATCAGATACACGGTCCTCCCTGCTGGTTCATATGCTTACTCATCATACTTCCATCATAACCATTAGTGGAGGATGTCATCAACCTACCAGAAGGTCAGATACTGGTGTACTAATCTCCCACTCATACGCACATGATAGCGATCCAGAAGTTAAGGAGCAAAAGACCTGTAGATAATATCATGCCCACAACTTAGCTATATGCATAGCGAAACGACGTACGCGTATTCTTGTACCATGGCCGAGGGTCAAGAAGGTGGGTATATGCGGGGGCACCTTCGGCGACTACAGCGGGACTGGCACCCATTATTCAAGGAAATGGAGATTTTGGGAACGGCGAAGCGAGGACGCGACAGGCCATCTTTATGAGAAGCAAGTCATCGACAGTGCCCCGTATAGCAAGTCCAGGTACGTTACTTTTTTTGGTGTCGCTTAGAGTGATCTGGCCAATGGGGGACTTGCAAAATGCATAGAAATAACAACGTAAATTCTTGTTCTCTCCGATGCCAACTCTCTCCTGCCAAGCCTGAAATTCCGGAGGTGATGGCGCACAGGGTGCACGAAGGTTTTTCCGAGCGAGCTAATCGGTATTGATACGAGAAGGAACATGAAACGAATGGGCGACGCGGCGGGGATAAGATTTAGAATGAAAGAAGCCCAGATACCTCTGTCAGTTCGGAAGGCTGGAAGAACCGAAGAGGAAAGTTGAGTCGCAGCAGGCTACTATGTAGTACTAATATTGTCAATAGAGCGCTCCGGAGGGTTTCATGTAACACCACGCGAACCCGACCGAGGTCAAGCCGTCGCCGTGTCAGGAACATTCAAGTACCTTGTAGCCGCATTTTTATCGCTCGTTTCACTACGACACATTCTTGACACTTATGCTTATTT
>QGOI01005053.1:0-11256 GCA_003313885.1 Boletus sp. MG55
ATATGTACTAGTCCCATTACTCATCCGTCTCCGTTCTTATGTTCGCTTAGTAGCACAGCTCCGGTATGCTTATACCTGACTCCATTCTTACTTACAAATGATTACTGATCCGTTACTAATGCACCTCCGAACTTTGTATATAAACCATCTCCGAATCATGTACTTCCCTTAGTTCGAATATCAACTATTACTCACAACTCCTGATCCCAAATCCTTTGAGTCTTGACGACTCTCTTCTATCTGACTTACTTGTTGCATCTCGTCGTTGTTTACAACATTGAGTTCGACACCTCTGAACCTCTGAACTCCGAACTCCGAAATCTGGGGCCGGACTCTGCAAGGGCGCACCACATACGGTGAAGCCAAAGCCCCATACCGAAGTCATCTCCGACGCTTCGGAGATAACTCCGGAGTTGACCCGGACTTAACACTTTGTACGAGTCCTGCAAGTGCATCTGCATGTCAGAATGAACCATCAAGAGACTGCAATGAAACTGTTACTCAGTGTTAGCCCAATCAAGACCAGTGGGACAAAGCAAAGCTCCAGTGCAATCGTGGTTGAAGCCACAACCAGCCTTCACATTACGAGGGATATGTGGGTTAAGTGATTGACCCTTGGGAGTGATCCAGTCAATGATGGCGCCCTTCATCCCCTTGGTATCATCTGCCCTAGCACCATTAGCGCCTTTCTGAATCTGTCGAAGATATCACAGCCAATTAGTGAGCCAGTTAATCTCCAAGGAGTCAACATACCAGATCGGTGACTACAATTGCTTCCTCCTCAGACGAGTTCATGAGCAGATGCTCGATCCCAGGAATCATTCAAAACAACTCTCGAAATACAGCGTATTCTCTCCGCTCCCTGGATCTCAGAAGAAAGTTTAATGCACATTGTTGCAGAAGTGGAGTAGAGGGATGCACACAGCTGTCAGCATTTCTTCATCCTCATCATTAGCCATAAGGACAAGGCCATTGTTAATGAGGGTCTGAACGTTACAAAACGCATGTACAGCCCTGCCGAAGTGTCGACCATGATGAACCAGAGGATCTTGGGTTGTCCTAGCGCAGAATCAGTGTCTATCAGCCGTGATTAAATATTAACACACGGTTTCTTCCTGGGTCCGAGCTGCAAAGCAGATGAAGTTGTCCGCTTCTGTGCAGTCGGCGCTTCGGATGCAGAGCGTTCACCATGGTCAGCATTGGTTGACATCAGCAGGGCGTACAAGTTTTTGTACGTTCTGGAGAACCATCTTTTTATATGACAAGAACTCAGGGCTGTCACATCCCGTACCACCAACTCCGAACACCTCCGAACAACTCCTCGACAACTCCGGCGCAATCTCGCTCAGGCTGCAACTCCGAGCCCTCAGACTTCTACTTAGTATTTCGTCGTATGTCTCTCTCCATTTCAGTTACGACACCTTGTCTCCATATGTACTAGTCTCGCTAATTATCCGTCTCCGATCCTGTGCTCGCACAGCTCCGGCTTCCACATCTCTGAGCACAGCTCCGGCCCATTTGTACCCGACTCCGTTTACTTACCAATCTCCATTTTGTATTACTGATCCGTTTACTAATAATCCTTCGGACTCCGTATATAAAGACCTCTGATTTCATGTATAGTTCTTTAGTCTGAATATCGACTTAGATACACCCTCTGTCCTCCGGGAATCCTTCATCCCAACTCCGAAATCCATCTCCTCCGAAATATGGGACTTAGACCTTGACGAGGGCGCAGTGCTCCGCTCCGAGTCGCTGAAGCCGAAAGTCCCATTCCGTCCGACCAACTCCAGAGTTCCGGAGTTTCCCCCGGAGAAGTCCAACCTGGTCTCATCCGGTCCGCACGGTCTTAACAAGGGCCAAGGGCTTGTAGGTTCGGCTTAGACTTCCAGGCCTGGGTAAGCAACTGCACGACCACTGATCTGTTTTCGCACTTCTAAGCGACCACGCCTATCCACGCGACCATGCACCCCTACTCAACCACACACCCCTACATGACCACATACCTTTGTGTGTGTACCAACCGATTAGGCTCCAACGTGATCATACGCCGCTCCCAGGTATCTGAGAACTGAGTGGAATCTCTGTGCGACCACTGGCGCACTCCTAGATCTGCAAGACGCCGATATGGTGTCCTTGTGCGGGAAGAGCAACGTCACCATGACGTTGACTCAGAGCTGTTCAGGCCTGAATTCAGGTGCCGTGGTGATAAATATTATCCAAGTATAAGTCGGACAGATACTATGTAAATTCCAGAATGACTTGCCATACAATTCTTTGCTTCAATCAAGGCAGAAACATGACAACCCTCAGGTGTTCTCCCAGTGCATGCCAACATGCGTTGCTGTTGTTAACATTGTTGGTTTTTTGATATGAAGAAGTATACTATTTCCAGCCTTCTGTGGGTTTACACTGGAACATGATGTCCAAGTTGGATGGACCTTGCCAGATGAGGTAGACGACTTGAGTGAGTATGCAGGCGACAATCTTGTTGGTAGAGTTGCAGGAGAACTGGAATATTTGCAGAACAGCCAGATTCTCATACTAGAAAGCATGCTCGGCTGGCATCTGAGGTAGATGGTGATGGTGGCAAGGGAGTGGCAAGTGAGGCCCTGCAGGACCATGTAGGGATAGAACTCGGTGGTGGAACTCCTGGAATGGACTCGGATACCAAGGCTTCTGGAAGCAACAGCCTTAGATTGGAGCAAATGTTTACGCTCATCCAAGAACTACGGGACATCAAAGTACAGCTCATGAGCTTCTCTGTGGATACAGCAGAACAACTGGTGGCACTTGGGCACAGCAGCAGCGTAGGGTACTCTGGATTCAGGGCATGTTGCTGGTGCCAACTTCATTCAAGGTCAGGATAACTCAGAGGGATCAACTTAAAAACGCAGTCGCAACTTACATAACTGTGATCTATCAGACGAAGAATCTGAAGTTCCTTGGCCCTGGGTACTAGTAGCAGGATACATAGAAATCCCAAGTCTATTTTCAAGTTTACTATAGCTTTCCTGTCACTTTGTCACCTTGCTTGCAAGATCTATTCACCTGGCCAGTAAGAATAGTACTAGTGTTCGTCTTTGACAGACACAATGATATTACTTGAAAAGTAATAACTGAATACAGTTCGGAGACTGAAGTGGAAAATAATAGCACTGTAAACATCATGGACCCCCAAACTCTTCAGCGATACAGCCAAACTTGTACACAAACATGTCTGCATTCACACTAGGTGATTGTGAGTAACAAATGGGCATCTCAAGGGGCAGAAGTGACTCACTGTTCTCTGACACCGAGTCGTGTCGGATGGTTACTCTCTCAAGCTGCATGAGATATTGTCCGTCAAGAGAAGAAGAGTCTGGAACATTGTGGAAAAACATTGATCGCATGCGCTCTAGGGTCTCTCAATTCAAAATATTTGATACGTCCGTTTCGATGTCCTCAATGATCTTCTGTGCTTCAAGCATGGTTTGCATGGCATGCTTCTTCTTCAAAATAGCAGAAGACCATCGTTGGGACTGTTTGTTGGTGTGGGAGGCCAAGAAACCAATGTTCAGTGATACCTATAGAGAATTAATTGAATACTAACGCACGAGTATGCCATATAATACCATTCTCTGGTACCACTGCTGAAGGCTGGCATTGTATGCAGTTGCTTCTGGAGATTTGGGCTGCCATGACATCGAGCCTTCCCACTCCCCTGAAACTGCTTCTGGTGCTGAAAGGTGGGCTTTTGAAGGAGCCACAACAGGAGTTGCTGCTGCACAGGGGCGTCCAAAATCACAGAGTGTGGATGAACAGGATGATGAGGGCGATGGAAGACTCGGATTGCTTGGCATAATTGTTGACTGGTGACGAAGAATTGGGAACTCGGTGAGTCATCATGGGAAGTAAATTAGTAGCTGCTACTACTCGGACTCACTCTCACCTGATCATTTCTACGATGTGGGCCAGCATACCCAATTGCCATTAACTGAATCAAAGATGAAGTGATATCCCTGGAACTTCTCTCTCCAGACAAGCTTGGAATGTAGCTTGCATCTTGTCTGCAAGGTCAATTTAAAGAAGTCATTAGTCACGGTCCATCAAGCACTGGCAGTCCACTCCAACCCCTAAAGTGCTGCAACGTCTCATCGATCGTATGATGGATGATGGTGAACTCAAGTAGGATAACAAGCCAGATATGGCTTTATGCCCAGCATCCGATTTGACTGTGTTGACCTCAGTCATGCTCTGGTACATGCACTGGGGTAAGGTCGTGCCAGAGTGTGTCGCTGTTGGCGCAGAGCGATCGTGGGCACTTTCCCTGAATGAACAAATGCGCAAAAGGATGGCAGCGTTACGGGAGCGGATAAAGCTGTCATGACTCAAATCATCAGAAAGCTGGTCAAGGTGAGCAAGGTGAGCAATTTAGTTCATTCATCTTGCAGGCGTGATCTAATTCTCATGATCTGAACCTCGTATATTCCCGGTATGTAGCTGTTGTCCGAAAAGATGGTGAGGGACTCGGACACAAAGCCACTGCATACTATGATACTCAAAACATTTTTCCTAGGTTTCTAAAGACCATCACGCTCAACGACACGTTTCGTGACACGACGCTCAAGTGTCGACTGAGGTACAAAATACTTTCTCAGGTGTGTTGCGTACCCTGACTGGATCAGACCCGATCCCGAGGGCTTGCATAACCAACATTGCAGCAGAATGCTGATAGATGCAAAAGTGTTGGACTTGCCCCACATTCCGGATGGTAAAATGTGGTACCATTATGTGCATATACATTTTGCGTTCGGCGTGGAAAGTACCATTTCGTTGATCCGTATTCTACGATGTGGACAGGTGAGCCTCGCCAAGGTCTTGTTTACTAGTACATATATAGAGTTTGCTGACATCTGCATAGCGGCCCATGAAGTCATACACAAGTTCGGACACCAGGAAGAAGAGCGAGTATGGACTGCCAGTGTCATTCAAGTTGGTATTAGTACGTACATTCACTCTCTCCGGACTGCCTCAACCATGTATGTCTTAGCGGCCTCCACCCACTCTATTTACTGAAGACCTTCAAGTTAGGCCAGTTTTCGAGTTCAAGTTGAGCCCCGAGTCAGGGACTGGATCTGCTCGTTCGCCTTGTTGGATGCGCCGATGGGCCGTCGGGAGTCAGTTTGTCACCTCACGATTACTGCTCTCATGCACACTGTTCTTGGACCCCTTTCAACATTTCATTCATTCATTTTTTTACTTTATTCTTTCGTCGTCATTTGTCGTTGTCATTCATCATTCATTCTTGCTCTCTGCCATGGCAGTGCCCTCTTGCGCTCGGTCTTCTTGTCTTCTTGGATCTCTTTCTTTTTTTTTCTGTTCTTAGTACCTTCAACAAGTCACTTTGGTCGTCGTACCCATGAATTACATAAAATGTGTGTACGTATTCCGTCGTTTATTCATTGTGTGCTCACCGTTGTCGTCGTGTATGCTTCCCGCAACCACACTCATGCTTCGTTCGATTGTTCGTTTGAAATGACATCGTGACAGCGAGGGTTGTACTATGAACCTCACCCCAAGGCAGGTCGGGAATCATTACTTCATATAAAGTACATTCTGAGGTGACATTTCAGAAGTTCAACCATTCAACGAATGGTGTCAATCTGACGGTGCTGTGTTCATTGAGATGGAAAAAATGGTATATTGAATCATGCCCAAACACTGGCAGTCACCTTAGAATCGTCTTGCCATTATATTACTTACTCGACAGGCAATCACAATACAGCTAAAAGGTTGAAATACATAATTGTAAACATACATAGACTCGAGACCTGACTCTTCAGATTGTGGTACAGTCGATTGTGGTACAGTCAAACATGTCTGCATTTACACTGTGATTGTGAGTAACAAACAGGTGTCTCAAAGGGCACTGCAGAGTGACTCACTGTTCTCTGACACCAAGTCGTGTCAGATGGCTGCTCTCTCAAGCTGCATGAGATATTGTCCATCAAGAGACGAAGAGTCTGGAACATCACGGAAAAACATTGATCGCATGTGCTCTAGGGTCTCTCGATTCAAAATATTTGATACGTCCGTTTCAATGTCCTCAATGATCTTCTGTGCTTCAAGCATGGTTTGCATGGCATGCTTCTTCTTCAAAATAGCAGAAGACCATCGTTGGGACTGTTCATTGGCGTGGGAGGCCAAGAAACCAATGTTCTGTGATACCTATAGAGGATTAATTAAATGCCGGTGTACGAGTCTGCCATAGAATACCATTCTCTGGTACCACTGCTGAAGGCTGGAATCATATGCAGTTGCTTCTGGAACTTTAGACCACCATGACATCAAGCCCTCTCATACCCTGGAAACTGCTTCTGATGGTGAAGGGGGAGCTTTTGGAGGGGCATCCACCGGAGCAGCTGCCACGGAGGAGCATCTGGATGAACAGGATGATGAGGGATTGCTCAGCATAGTCACTGGTTCGAATTACTGAAAGAAACAGTTCAACTTCAAGCTTAAGTATGCGGTCACATAACCACAACTTGAAGTGGCGCAAACGTCGGACTAGTACTCCGACTCCATGGAAAATGTTTGAAATGGTGTGTTGGAAGTCCGGACGTGTTGCGTTGATTCTGGATTAAGGCATTCACCCCGACATTCAGCACAAGGATTATTCCTAAGGAAGTATTGATGAATCACGACCCTCGGTCACCTCTTTGGCCAATGTGGCAGCCGTACTAGCACCATGATACACGTACCAGGATGAAGTACCAAAATGTTTGGGTCATGGCACAAGACAATTGCAGTTGCAAGGAGGAATAGCATGCTAGCCAGGCTTCAAGTTGGTGCTACTTGGGGGGAAGGGAGCCAGGAGGGCAAGGTAGTCCTGGGGCTATCACAGCCAGGTAGATGCCGATGACAATAGATGGTATGGTAAAATTTCGTAGGGGTCAAAAGGCCCGTACTAGGGCCTATGATGGATAAGGGAGTACCTGGGTAACCTGTGATGGACAACCCGAGTTGGGGTTACCCAAGGTGTGAACCTGGGACCTAACACAGGTATTGCCTGGGTATACCCACGGTCACTATACTACTTGGTAGCCATCAACGGGACCGTGACAAAGTTATTGCCGCTCATTGAACAGTCCCTCAGTGAGCCCTAATAGTACTGTTGTATCCACTATACTGAGATCACAACTTGGATGTCATAGTAGTACCTATTGATGCTGCTACTTAGAGTCTCAACCTGAGTGTTTAAAAGTATAGTTGGGCCCCGGTTTCATGTCGAAGCTGGTCTGCCCAAAGACCGGTCCAACCGGTCTATGACTCGGACTCATCTCAGCATTTTAATCACTCATTGAGCATACTTCCCAAGTGATGTGCCTAGACAAGAAATTGAGATACTTTGAGGAAATCCCGTATCTGAAAAGACACTGTAGAATGAAGTTCAAGTTGCTGCTTCAACATAGGCCATTCAAGACTCAACTAGTATCTCCCTGCACCAGGTAGTATGTACTGGTAATTATCATTCAATTTGCACTCAACTCTCGTCACATCAAAATATGTTTGGATCAGTTCACAATCTTTTAAGGCGAAGCTTGTAATCGGGTCTTGGTCTCGCACACCACTGCTACCTTCAAGCCTCGCTGAAGAGATCATTGGTGAGGTAAAGCTGATAAGGGCAAGTCAAAAGAGTCTGAAAGAGGTGGAGTGCGAGCACAAGGTTGTGGTCGTTGATTAGTTTTGTCAATATTAGTGTCTACACGACCTGCAGGTTACCCGGTCAACCTGCAGTATATACCCAGGTCGGGTATGGTCACTGCGGATATGCATCCAAAACCCACGGGTCCATACTACCCACCTTAGAGTCTTAGACCCCATGAATCAGGGTTGTGCGGGCACACAAGCGACAAGTCTGTTAAAGTTGACCACGTGCTACTAGTACTTACCACATTCACTTTGCCTCCAAGGACTTACTATGAGTCCATAGTAGTACACGTACACATACGGCCACATTGGCCGAAGGGGTGACCGAGGGTTGTCCATATCAATACTTCCTGATCCTCGTGCCGAATGTCGGAGGATGAATATCATGATCCAGAATCAACATGGCCATCTTAGTTTCCCAACATTAACAGCTTCGGACTACCACAAAAGGTATGTGGTCATGACAGCGCAGGGGAGCGCAAGCGATATCAACCTATTACCTGCACGATTGCGACTACTTACCTTTTTTGTGATCAAGGTAAATTAAATACAAATCATGACTCAGCACCTGGGAATGCGAGGCTCAATATCAAAGCCTGAAATGGATAAGGTTCTAAGCCTAAGAAAAGTAAGTGGTCGCAGCCCAGGAGACCATTGCGGAACGCTGTGGATTGACCCATGTGGAAATGGTAAATCTGTTAGATGTAATTAAACTAAACCTAAGTTATGTATGGCCTCGTCCGATTTGAAGCAAGTCAATATACCTGTCTGATATCAATAGACAACGTTGGGCTCTCGTTCATACCATGACTTCATGGCCCACAGTGACTGGCACTTTCCTCAGCCTTCTCAGTCAGACGGCCCCATGCCAGAAAACAATGCAGCTGACTACCACTGGCAGTCGGCCCTCCCCGACTCGGAGCAGGAAGTTGAAGACCACCAGCGGGTGGTTGTATACAATTCCTTTTACAACCAGGCCATAATTCATGCTAACCGTGACTCCGGCATCACTAGTAGTACTGGTGGTACTCCAGCTATCAATAACAATCAGCTGCTGACTGAGAGCTGCTTCCATGGACCACAAGAATTCTACTACCAGCCTGAAGAACTGGTGTACGCTATCTCTGACCAATTCCACCATTCCTGGCAACATCTCCAGCACCCCCCGGGCCACTGGCGTGCCAGCAAGCCACTGGCTGCCAGTGACTCTAGCTTCCAGCCCACTACGATGACTCGGATCACATACTCCCACACCCCCGACGCGGAGCCGAGCCACAGCCAATACTCCTTCCATAGCAGGTCTGTTGATCAGTCGCTACCATACCCTGTTCAGCCTGATCTGCACTTCCAATCCCTGCAACGGCAACAGCAGGGCGTGTTGGACTCGGAATACCCCCCTGTCTACCTTACTATGGACAATGTCCCAGCGACATGGGCACCAACAAGTAGCCTTCTTCTGGTTCCACCCACCTACAATTACACTGCAAATCATCCAAGTAGTGCAAATAGTAAGTCGGGCTTGCTTCATCCTCAGAATTCACTGACTTTACCTTTACTCCAGATCGATTCCTCGATTCTCTCTTGCAGAAGGGCGTGCGTCGACTTGCGTATATCTTCATGGATGCCTCGAGTGACATGTGGATCTATGCATGTAAAAACGTGATCGGCAAAGATGGACCAACAGACATACTTATAGATTGGATTATCAATGATGCCGGCTTCAGGCAAATGTTGAAATCGCCACATCTGCAGGCAGAAATATGTAAGTTCCTTTCCGTGTGATTATTATGTTGTTTGAGTCTAACAGTTCAACAAAAGGCACCATTACCGTACACGTCCCTGATCACCCAGGGGGGCGGCAAGTTGTTGAAAAAGAGGTGCCCGCTGATCCCAAAAACATGGACTTCATGCGAGCCTTCCAAAATGAGGTATGGGTGCCATTTCTATTTTCTAGCTGCTATCTTGACGCCCCATATTCTAGTTACAGTGTATTCCCGACTGCATCTACGAACACTTATGGAAATGCTCCCATCACCTCCTGCAGCCCTTTGCTCAATGACGGGGCATTTTTCCAAGTCAACCTGGGTCTTTGATCGATGCCGGAATCCACACCAAACTTCAATGGGCATTCACGAAAAATGATGAGTGGGGTTTTGGAATATTCCATGAGATTATCAACGATGAAAATGGATTCCGTCCAGTAAGTGGTTTTATGGATGGATAATATACTTTTATGAATGCCCTATAGGGCCAATGGTTTCACAATACCAACTTCATCAACTTGCTGCAGGAAGGCATGTTCGATCTCACATCAGCTGGCTGGTTTGGTTTCATTGAGGCGACTAATGATATGAGCTCATCATGGAAAATGATGGAGTGTCTGACAGCTCACCTGTTCGCTGTCGCCATCAGCTGGGTATACCTCCGCAACCATTTTCGTGCAGACCATGTAGCTAACCGCCTCTGTCCCTCAGCTCATTGTGACAGCGCGCTGCGACTTTCTCAGGATGCGTGCAGTCACAGTAGATTGGATTTCTAACACCCGAATCGAGGAAGTCAAGGCCTTCACAAAGTTTTTAGAAGCCTGGTTGTTGGATTTCTGGCGGCAAAGTGGAGGGGACTCACACACCCTTTCAGAACGTGCCGAAGGGATTGCTTTCATGGCCCGAGTCCTCTGCAGGCTATTTGAACAGTCCCAAGTAATACTACTACCGTACTAAGATGTTACATGTGGAGAGCTATCACTGCAGTTTACCACCATAGTCAACTTGGTCACCCCCATCAATCTACTACGTTCCTCATGTTCTGTCCTGAGTGTTTCCACCTTGTGGTGGTTTCCACTTTTCTTTGAACATTACAACGAACGTATCTTACCATCATCATTGCCGTTTATACTGCCAATACTGTTTTGACACTACCGCTATACCACTGTTCCATCTCCCTGTCATGTCTGTTTCCCTTATCTCCCCGTATTTCCTGTTCCCACACCTTTACTCTGCGTGCATCAGCAAATACTGGATTTTGCCATAGTTATCATAGTGGTCATAGTGGTCATAGTATTTCATAACTGACTCATAGTTACACATAGTGGCCATAGTATCATAGTATCATAGTATCATAGTACCATAGCAACCATAGTACCATAGTATTTTATAGTAACCATAGTACCACATAGTCATCATAGTATCATAGTGACCATAGTATCATAGTGTTCATAGCATTTATAGTAGCCATAGTACCACATAGTAATTATAGTAATCATAGTATCATAGTGACCATAGTATAGTGATCAAGAACTAACCAGCTACTAACTAGATCCTAACCAAGTAGAGCTAACCAAGTAGTACTAACCAAGCACTAACCAGATCCTAACCAAGCAGTACTAACCAAGCACTAACCAGATCCTAACCAAGCAGTACTAACCAAGCACTAACCAGACACCAACCAAGTACTACTAACTATGAACTAATCAGATCCTAACCAAGCACTACTAACCAAGAACTAACCAGATCCTAACCAAGCACTACTAACCAAGAACTAACCAAATCCTAACCAAGCACTACT
>QGOI01005069.1:0-11576 GCA_003313885.1 Boletus sp. MG55
CGTCATGGATGGAGGCCTTGGGGGGAGGAGGGTTGGGATTCTTGATGGAGAAGAACCTAGAGTATGGTCAGTTGAACGGTGGTCGATGGTGGTGGTGGATCACGGCACCTGCGCAGGATGTTCGCTCGCTTAGAGAGTCCATCTGACTTTGACCCGTCATGCTCATCCACCGCAATAGTCTTTGTCTCAAACTTATCCTCTGAACAAGACATGTCAGTAGCGACGGAGTTGAGGGAAGAAAGCTCGTACCCAGGTCCCAGTAGTATTACATATTCCCGTTGAGCACCGCTGACCGCTCCCAGACATACACGAAATCCGATGCTGACGGCGTGCTGCTTACTGCAATCGATCACGTTCTAGCCGGCCCGGGTTATTTATAGTGGGTCGAGTTCCACCGCTGGCGCTGCGAGCCAGTGCGAGAACGACATGGAGATATGTCAAAGGTGCCGTCCTCGGCATGTGAATTCACACAGCTGCGGCGATCTTCCGGCGGATGGTGTCAAAGAAAAAGCTTGCGTAAAGGAAACGGGTTATGATTGGCCAACGCTCAGCAGAAATAAGCATTGCGTAATGTTGTGAACGACCACCGGGGCATCTCCACACTATGTGATTTGTCATAAAAATACTAACGGGCATACGCGTCTCTCAGCCGGTGCAATGCCGCCTGGCAGAATAACCATCAACGCTCAGCCTTCCCACATGACCAATCCATAAACACTGGACCCACATGATAGTTTTCCAGGAAGGGCTGGATTTCACACTGAGGGACCTTCACCCTCTTCACCTTCTGTAGATGATCGTGCTCTTTCAGCATTGTCTTGAAGTACCGCGCCTATGGGGATTCAGTCTCGTGGACCTGTAGATACCATGCATGGTCACTTACCTCCTGTTCTTCCACCAACGTCCACGCATCACCATCCCGTCCGGCACGAGCGGTCCGCCCAACGCGATGAACATATTTCCTCATATCGACTGGCGTATCATAGCTCACGACATGAGAAACATGGCTGATGTCAATCCCTCTTGAAATTAAATCAGAACAAATCAGACTAGTCACTGGCGTGGTAAGATAGCCGTCATGCCGTGAGTGTCGCAGAGCTTACGCGTGGACCTCCTTTGCTTTGAACTTCCCGAGAATGGTTTTTCGTTCACCCGCAGGGAGGTCACTCGAGTACGCGCGAACCGTAATAGGAGCACGTTCCGACGTTCTCAGCTCTTCGAAGCATTCGAGCAAGAAGACAAGACGGTTCGTGGATTCCGATGATTTGGTGAAAATCAAGGCGTTGCGAACATTGTGGTTGTGCAGAAGATGTAGCAGGACGAGCGGTTTTTGCGATTGTTCGCAAACGACCATATGCTCCTAACCTACAGGGTTTAACACGAAATAAATGTCAAGCGGGCTCAAGGCTCACCGTTAGGGTGGTTGGCATGGCAAATCGTTCAGAGACGAGGTGTGACGGAGTATCATGGGATCTTCCTTCGGTTTGACTCTGGACAACGAAATACTTCGGATCCCGCAGACCTAGAGATGCGAGTTTGCCGGGATCTCGCGTGAGTGTCGCAGAGAACAAGAGCTTTTGGCATGAAAATCCTTTTCGTTCGCCGACATCAACTTGACAATCTGCGCAATGCTCGAAATCCAAGCAAGCAGGTGCGAGAGAATCGCAATTTCGTGGGAGATATGCATCTTCCGATGACAATTTACCTGCTGGGGAAATACTCTCCGAAGGCCTCCAGTAGATGGCGGTCAGCACCTGAGCTAGCCAATCTTGAAATGATTGAGAGAGCAAGCGATCAGCTTCATCGATAACCTGTGTACGTTATACTCAGAAATATAAATGGCAACCATCAATATACTTATACCAAGAAGCGAAGATGTTGCAACGAAAAGTTGGGCGTGCCATTGAGATGATCCATTAACCGGCCGGGAGTGCATATCAAGATATCCACTTTGCTGGAACCCCCCAGCAATCTGTGAGAAAGAATGAGGTTGATGGACGTCGCCCTAACGACAAGGAAATTTTACCCAGGGTCAGTTTCGGAAACTAATTGTGCTTGTTCGTGAGCAAATGAGTGTTGGCCTGTCGCGGTGCCAATCTAACAAAGATAATCAGAAAGGCAAGATCGTGATATGCTAAGATATAAAGCACTTTTAAGCCGCGTCCTTTTCCGACAGCCTCGAACGTTTCTCTGACCTGCGTGACAAGATCTCGAGTAGGCAGAACAATTAAGGCACGCAGCCTGGTGACTAATCTGCTTGATAAGACCTGCAACATTACGAACGTCAATAACTCCAAGTAATATTGGTAACACTGGAGCTCACCTCCAGTATAGGAAGGACATATGCAAGTGTCTTCCCACTCCCCGTTGGCGCGGAAACGCATACATC
Organism: Boletus sp. MG55; assembly: GCA_003313885.1. Lineage (NCBI taxonomy): Eukaryota > Fungi > Basidiomycota > Agaricomycetes > Boletales > Boletaceae > Boletus > Boletus sp. MG55. Next base: position 2,390 of record QGOI01005069.1, read on the forward strand.
ATGAAGAGCAGCGTACGGTGTATACAGCGACGGACGGTGATGGATGAGGAAAGGCAGAAGAGCGGTCTGTACTGCACGCCAGATGCATCAGTACCCGAAGCCGAAGCTCGTGTAATCAGCTACTGACCAGCAAAAAGTTCGCTAATACCGAGGTCAAGCAAGCGTCTTCGTGTCTTCCAACTGAGACCTGTGTCATGGTCCTGTTCGGCCGTTGAGAGGGACGTTACAGCTGTAGGATTGATGACTTTTGCGTGTATAAGAGCCTTGTCGATCCCTTGCATGGCAAGCACGGATTTGGGTGGCGCATTAGGTACCATTGGCGAAGGAAATGACGGTAGAGTGCCTATTGGGTTTGCGAGAGGTCGCTGATTGCCAGGAGGTTCCTTGTTCTCTGAGTCAAGTATTTCTGTTGGATAGCCAACATCTGAATTCAGCCCCTGCTCGACCACCCTCCGCTTTTTCTTGGGGGGCTGGACGGGTTGCTCCATAGCGATCACCTTCTTTTCGTTGATCCCGTCGCCGTCGACGTTATCTGCAATCCCTTCTGCATCATCGTGTTGCTCCTCGTCCTCTTCAGATCCCGAACTTGCTTGGGGAGCATCCCCGGGTTTCCGAGGTGCTGAAGACTTTCGCGCTTTTTTCCGAAGTTTTTTGCGCTTCAGGTACCTGGCTTTTGCCTTGGTCTTGGTTTTCGACATTTTAATACTTGGAACCAAGACATGACATGACACCAGTATGCTTACTTTTGACACCCCAGCTTTGACTGGCTGAGGAACCTCTGCCATAATGATGCAAGTGTACAATATGTCCGGGCGCAGTCGAGGAGCGAAGGTACATCCCAAGGAAGGAAACACTAGGGGCCATGACTCGTACACAAAATTACACACGCTAACTCAGCGAATAATACGGGTCAAATTAACCACGAACTGGGTTGTGGTGAGGCCATCGGTCAATTCAGGGCTTGAACCTGAACCAATGGTACTATATCATGAAGTGTCGTCGCTCTGGCCACCATTATCCGAGTCAGACTCGTGTTTGACTGAGTCTGAGTCGGTTGCCGCTCGCAGTCAATTTTAATGGTCCATCGACGATCGATTAATCTCATCAAATCGAATCATGATGTTCGCGCATGCTGACAGGAGATCAACATACAAAGCTCCACCCACGATGTTCACCGACAAGTTGGTGTCACAAGAGGCTCGACGCGAGAAGGTCAACCGTTGTGTTCCAGCTCAGTGACTTCATCCGAGCTGACCGAGATGCATTATACAGGCTCTAGAAGAACAAAGGCGGGTGCGTGAAGTTACATTGAGCCCATCAGCGTATCGATTTCTCATGTGTATGGCCGTTTGATATAGCGAAGGGCTCAGAAATACGATTCATCTAGACAGCTTGATGCATTTGCGCATCTGAGCCTCGGGGCCTCTGACGACGAAGGTGACGAGGATATTAACGAAGAACCTGAAGTGATAAGGGAGGGGATAGCAAATTACGCATGCCTTGCACTAAGCACATCAGACGTATCCGGCACTCCTACTACTGCACCCAAGGCAGATCCAGATGATGGCAGCCATATGAAGAAGAAGCGTAGCAAAAACAAACGGAAGCGGGCAAAGAAGCCCAGCAAGTGGGCAAATAGGTGCATGTACGCGGAGCTATTGGAGATGAAAGAGGAACCTGGCCTTTGGGACGGCAGCTCACACAGTGACGCAGACGATGGCCTTCCTTCAGATCTGGAGAGAAGCTGGGTTGCGGTGGCACCTGTGCCGACGGGAAAACGATGCCTGGCAATCACCTACCAGTCAACCTCGGGAGTCATAGGAATATGTACCGATATTCGTTCCCAATTCAAAATGATGACACTGACTGGATCACTCTACAGCGCCAAATACCACTCTTCGTTCTCGTCTCCTGGGGAAAATGTTACTTCCTCGCTTTCCGTCTTCGCTCCCTCCACTGACAGTACTGGACTGCATTCTCGACGTCAATTGGAGAACGAACGGAATTTTACATGTCCTTGATGTCATCAAGTGGAAAGGTCAGGACATCGCAGACTGTGAAACCCCTTTCAGGTATTCCGCGTCGTTCGACGACGATCGTCTCATACTCATCGAACACACAGGTTGTGGTGGCGGGACACTCGACTTGCTGAGCTGCCAAAATTCGCACCACCTTCGGCCGTATTCTCGTTCACAGGCTCCGCTGACGCTCAACAATCGGTTTCACGACCAAGCTCTTACAATTTCCAATATCCGACGACCTTCATTCCTATTCCTTATCACACAGACACGACTCTCCATATGTTACATTCCTATATCGTACCTCTAGCTCGTTCAACACGGGAGATCTTCGTCGATATCCCCACTTCAGCGCCGTTCCAATTTCTACCCTCCTCGGATTCAACAATGTCGATCGATTCAGGGGCTGACCACAGTGGACTGACAACTATGCCGGTGCACGTCATATCAGATGGACTCCTGCTCTATGTTTCTCGTGCAAGCTACGAAGAGGGTATAAGCCCGCTGAGTTGCTGGATACCTATAAGGCCAGTTACTATCCCTGGTGAACAGGAAACTGGCAATAAAGAACGGGAGAGCAATGGCCCATTGGATCTTTTTCAGCGGTATGTTCACGTGAATCTGTTCAGTCCTGTGTCTGATGGTCAACTTGCGGCAGACTCGTTCATCGCCGTTTGACTAGGATGCAGCTCGAACAGAGGTCCACCTTGCATTCTGACGGTATGGCCATGTAGAACCACAGATCTGCAAAGTCAGTAACGACTACTTTATAATAGAGCAGGTGTACATTATCTATAGACCAAGGCTCGCAGGCCGCTTGAAGTAAGAACTACTGCAAGGGAGATGGAATTAGGTTAATAGTTTGGGAACAGAGCACGACGGGTTCGTTTCACTTCCGTAATACACACAACGATACTGAGGGTACGACGATTGGCTGGTAACTCATATAAACTCTGTTCTGGCCAGGTCTCACGCAAGTGTTCAGCGTGCCCTACATAGCAAAATGTGAATTGCACTCGTGAATTGCTCGTGAACCACGAACTACAAAATGGTATTACTTGCTACTTTATGGTACCTCGGATAACAGGTGAAACATTGCTGCATATACAATAATTGCTCGCGCGGAGACACAACAAACCAAACCAGTTCAATCGGTGGAAAGGAGTTTCGTCAGATAGTCCACTGCTGCCTGCCGCACAGATGCATCTACTATCGGATTGCCCATTAAGTCCATTGCAAGCTGAGCACGTTGTTTTATCCCAGACTCCTTGCTACTCTCCCTATCCGCTTGCTCCCTTTCAAATCGGCGGCGTTCCAGCTCTTGACGCGCCGAGCTTTCTTTTTCTTCTCGCTCCTCACGTCGGCGCAGGTAATCGATCTTGAGCTTGCTGTGTTGAACCTGTGCTTGGAGTAGCTGGAGACAGGCTGTCATCAGGTTCTGTGGGATGGAGAAATGAATATACGATGGTTCGGGTTGAGGCGACGTGGGCTTTTGTCCCGGAACCATGGGCCGACCAGGTGAGCTTGACGGTCCCGGTTCCACAGTAAGGTGATCTAAGCCAGCAGAGGAATGGGGATTCACGGGCTGAGAGTAGGGTGGCGTACGAGCAGGTTGTGGTAGCGCAGTGGGTGGATGATCTGAGATGTCCAATGAGTTCTCTTCGTCTTCGGCTTCATCACTGTTGACTGCGCCTCCCACACCTCCCGATGCACCATTTGTATTGTGCCGAGTAGAGGGGCGGGAGATCGCCGGGTCACCATTCCATCTGTGATGGGATGTTTCTGAGTTGATGGGTGGTCGATAGACTGTGACCCACCTGCGGTAAAATAGATTGTACCACCCACTTCGGTGCCAATGGTCTATGGTTCTTGCATTGAGATTTCCAACATCACAGCCAGCCTTCCGGGCCAGTTGGAGGCGGCGCTCATATTCCCGTAGTCTGTCCCCCTCGATGATCACGTTTAGGGGTCCATTGCCCGATGGTGCATGATATGCCTCAAAGGCATAGATCTGTTTGAACAGGTTAAAGTTGCGCTCGTAGCAGCCCTTGAGAGCTTGATATGTTTTCTTCCCCCCAAAAACTTCCAGAGCGCACTGCAGTCGACTATGAAAAAAACGAAATATCGCCATGCCACCAACACACACCTCTCGAAAGCACGAATTTTTTGTAGAGCGGAGAGAATTCCAATGATCGTCTTCACTCGGGTCCATGAGCCAGGTGAACAGCCTGGTTTTTTCTTCGTCTGTCCAATGTTTTGAACCATGAACAGAATCACCGTCAAATTCTCCCGGGTCTTCACCTTCTCGTCGTCGTTTTCCCAGTTGGCTGTTCGACATCGCATTGCCGCCGTCGGTGTGCTTGCGCTTCAGTGCATTCGTAGCTGGACCATCGTTCGTTAGGGGAATAGTAAACTCGTGTATGGGGGAACGTGAAGGACCAGCGACAGGCTGGGGGGGCCGTGCACCACTGCCATTCGAGTCAAGGATAGTGGGTGGCGAGTCCGTGAGCCTGAATGCGCTGTCGTGAAAAGTGGACCGTGCACTGAGCGTTGGGGTAAGATGAGATCCCAGCGCTTGATTAAGGCTCTGTAATGGATCCATCGATGAGGCTGCTTGGAGACTCGAAAGGTCGGGTGGTCCTCACCGAAACGTTGCTGACATTAGGGTCACGTTGTAGGTGTCCAAAGGCCAAGGCTGGATCACTGAAGTAAAATTAGAGATTGCACTTGGGATAATGTCGGGCAAGTGTGTTGTGGGACGTACTTACCCATGGGGCTGGGAGTTGTCCATGGCTAGCTTGACTCTGCTGCTGAACCACGATGAACCGGACGTGAACCGCTCGCGCTTGCTGTGGCTCGTTTGCGGTGCTACCGTGGGCTGTTTGGTTCCAAATTCGTCCAAACAAACAACTATAGAGGCGCTCCAGTTCGTATCGCCTGGGACCGACGCAGCGTATAAGTGTAACTAAATGCACAAACAATTAGAAGAATCTGTAAGGATACATGACCACTCATAACTCAGATCTCATCGTCCGGCTCGCCCTCAGCATCCATGTCCGAGTCCTCCTCGACCACCCCTCGCAAGGCAGCAGCATCTTCGGTCGCGCCTCTATCCCCTGCACCTTGTAAACTGAGCAGCGGTGAGATCCCCCCCGAAATCTTGCTGCGAACCACAGAGCCATTGACGCCTTCTGCCACGCACACGGTATCATCACTGGGAACGCTGTGCCGGCTGGTCAATCCCGTGAGGGGAGTTCCCAGGTCTTCGGATTTCACGTCAGTGCATTCCTGCTGTGCGAAAACATCACGTAGGTCCTCTTTTTGCTCCGGTTCCTTCTCTCCTTCCGTAGTTCCGACGGCGGGACTAGTATCCAATGATGGTCGCGTGGAATCCCGACGGACTCCATTCGCGGTATGACCTTCCCCATTGACAACCGGGTCATCATGCCGCTCAGCATCAGCAAGATCCACGGATGCATGTAGATCCTTAGGAGAGGACGAATTGAGTTTTCTGCGCTTCCGAGGTGATGTTGGTTTGGGGGGCGACGTCAGCCCAGGCTCAGTCGAAAAGGACTGGGATACAATAGGAGCTTTGTCAGGCGGTCGAACTCTGGGAGGGCGGCCACGACGACGCTTGACTGGCACAGTGGGAGTGATGCCTTCAACCCTCTGTACGACATTGCTAGTACCATCAAGCAATGCATCACCGTTTTCTCCATTAGGTCCAGAGTCACCTTCCGGAACTGCTCGCGCAGAAGCTGACCGGGTGGTCATCGCAAGGGAGTCGGGGGTAGCATCCCTGTTCTTGTTTCTCAGTTGCCTCTTTGGGGTGGCCATGAGCAGGTCATCAAAGAGATGGGCTGCAGTCACCTCTGCTGCATCACGAAGAACCCCTGCTTGTTCGTTCTGCTCGTTTGACGAACTTTGACCAGAACCCAAAGACTTGGCACGATCACCAATATCTAGCACAGGCGTCCCGCCATCCATTGGACTCTGAGGCGTACCGGTCTGGACCATGGCACCGAAACCTAAGCCCGCCTCAGCCTGAAGAAGCTCTACGCCCGCTTTGGTGCGAGACAGCACGAATGGTGTCCATTTCAGCTTCTCGGACCTGAGCCTCAGGTACCCTCTTCTTTCCCAGGCCTCCAGCCAACGTTCCACCTTGTCTTGATCCCAAGAAATTTCGTAGTGCGTGGGAGCGACGAATGGTGTATTGGACTTGCTTCCTCCCCCTTCCGTTTGCTTTTGTGAATTGGGTCTCTGCAAGTGCCTCCGTGCAATACCATTTTTGCGACCACGCGGAAACTTGATCGACTGGCCTGGCGATGGACGAGCAGAGTTTGGGAACGCGGTGTCCACTATAATCATATCTTGCTGCACGAGGATGGTAAAAATATCCTCAATTGTCATAGATGTGGCTCTACTGATATCTGTGGGGTGGTACACAGGGCGCCTGGCGTGAGGGAATCAACCAACGAGCGAAAGAAAAATAGGCTGACCTTCAAGGGTCGGCTTCGGGGGGGCTGATGTGAGATAACGCATAAGTGCAAGTGTCCAATAATTCTTGTAGCTAAGAGCACCCAATCCAGAAAGAGGCTTTTCAGGGGAACCTGCACGCTGCTCTTTCTTGGACAATAGGTAACCTGGTTGCGCATCTCGTTAACAACCCAACACGATTCAGGGACTTGAAACATACTGAAATCGATGAGATAATTTCCCCAGCCCTGTCGTTGTCGTACCGGAAGTGTCATAATACAACTTACGTTGTATTGTTTCGGTGAACATTTCTCCTTGCTGAAGTATCCCACGAAATGAGCCCCGATGTCATCGATCTCCGTCATGACGTAGAAAAGAAATGGTTCGACATCATAGAAAAGCGATTTATGGTCGAGGAACATTTTGGATAAGAGGCAAAGGTTCTGGCAGAATATTTTGTTCTTGCGTCCGTCTACCTCGAATATAGAAACCGAACCGTCACGGTAGATTTCATCACCCGGCGGATGACGAGCTTTACATTTCATCTGTAATCACTGGTCAGCTACAAGGTATGCTGCACGTTCATACAAGAGCCTACTCGATGTCGACCAAATGCAAAGCGGCTTCGCATATACTTCAAACAAAACTCGCATATCCACAGCCGCCCGTCTGGTATATTTGCGTATTCTTCGGGAAACGGGGCATCGTACCAAGGATGAATGTCATAGGGTCCGAAACGGATGGTACGTATACGTAACGTCGACTGTCCGTCAGCGACGGTTGGGGTGTTCGGGGTTTGGGAGAAAGTTCCTGGTGTTGGAACAAGACTTGGGGTGGATGGCACCGGAGATACGGGTGGCAATGAAGGAGGTATTGATAATTGATGAAGGGTAGCGGAGCGAAGGGGGCGCGAAGACGGACCGGCTATCGGCGTATCTGGGTTCTCGGCAGCCGATGGTGGAACCGGAGCCGGATATAATTTCTCCTAGGGAAAGCATCAACCAACAATGCTGCAGTGCATAACATTAACTACGCACCTCAGCAGAAAGCCTGCTCTTCTCAAACCTTGTCCTATCAATGCTGTCAATACTCGTCTTCGACGTATCCCTCTCAGCTGTTGGTAAAAGGTCCTCAAAGAGATTGTGCTCCATATCGTCCTCACGTTCTTTGCCCTTACCCTTGGGCGGGAGCCGCAATCGCACAATCAATGGCTGGGGAGCGGAGGGCACCTTGATGCGCATGCGTTTTGCGGGGCGCGGAGTCTGTGTCTCTGATGTGCGCTTAGCGGGTCTCTTTTTCTTGACTGATCGAGGACGGCGCGCCACGGGAGCGCTCACCGTTTCGTCCGAGTCCGAATCCGAGTCGGAGGATTCGTCAGTGGATGAATCGTCGACCTGAACATCCATTTCAGGGTCCGCGCCCAGTGGGTCACTGGTCGATCCATCTGGATCAGATTTACCAGTGGGGTAGTCCAGTGCTGCAGAAGGGAAAGTATCATGTTGGGCCAAAGTGGAATCGGGATCGGGAGGGAGCATGTCGGGTGGTGGGCATAGAGGACAGTGCCATTGACCAGGTGGTTCATGCTCTAGTGGAGGTTGGAGACAATCCATGTGCCAACCTATTGAAAGCAGACACGTGAACAAATGAACGGCACAGCACAGGCTGTGATATACCTCGATCGCAAAAGTCACAAAACAATATCCTAGCCTATTGACACATGAACTAATAGCTCATGAATCGGAATGGACACTCTTACATCGTCCCCCTTTTCTCGGCAAATCTCGCAGATCTTGCATTCGATACATTTCCAAGGGTAGGATCTAACTACCTCGGCGACCTTGCCAAGTTCCATACAGCTTGGATGTCCTGGCAGGCATAATTGTGAACTTCTCCACAAGGCACACTATGACGGGACGCACCACTCCGCCCACACTCTTCACAGGAGACCATGACCTCGGGCTCGCCATGCTTGTTCTTGCCATCGTTACCCTGGCAGAACCCGCATTCCTCTTCGCGCCTAGGCTTTCTCTTTCGTTTTTGCGGTTTGATGACCCGTGGCACCTCGGTTTCCGGGATCGGCAGATAAGCCGCGGGTGGCTGAGGTGCGAACGGATCACCTTGAGGCCCTTGGTCATACTGCAACGGCTCTTGAGAGTAATGCCTCTGCCGGGGATGCATAAATTCGTCCTGGACGATTATGGGATGTAGCTATTGATGATTTGATGAGCATAACCACGCTTGAAGCTAATTACAACACGCGACGCGTTTGTCGCCAACCGGGTGTCATGTGTGTAGCGGACGAAGCTTACCTGCTGAGAACCCTCTGAATGTGCACTTCTGTCGCCGGCTATGGCTGGGTCGATGGCTGGGCCACCTGCAAGGGCAGGATCAATCGGAATATCGTCTACATTACTGAAGGGCGTTCCATGTTCGCTGGCAGCCTCACGGTCGAAGAGTGCGTTGCTGGGAAAAGGGAGGCCACGCATGCTGTCTATAGCGAAGGACGTGGGGAGCGACGAGCTCGCAGAGAGTGATTGAGCGGCGGTGCACACTCGTCGACGAGCACAGCGAGGACCACTCTTCCGTGACCGTCCCGCGTGACGAGCAAACCGGGAACGTCTCGTCACGTTTTGTTACGAAATTCGCGACGACACTTCCACTTCGGGTGCGCCGGCTTGCAAATTTGCGCAGGA
>QGOI01005085.1:0-10254 GCA_003313885.1 Boletus sp. MG55
CACCTCAATTTGCTTTGATCCTCCTAATTGGGCCTGTGCTGATGCAACGAGATTTAGGGCAGTTCCAAGAAGAGCAGGCCAGTGCGGCACCACCCTCGGCCCGAGGTGCCTCAGCACTTCGCCCAACAGATTCAAAAACCCAACCTGCTGCTTTGGAGATGCGCTCGATGGCACCTCGACCAACACAAACTCCTCGTCTCGCCACGCCCGACTGCTTGACCCCACTGGTCTCAGCATCAGGTCGACAAGTATTTTAAGCTCGTCCTCCGAGCACTCGGCAAGCGCGCTGAGCACCGCTGTTCTTCTATCCCCTCCTCTCGTGCGTCCCTTCCTCTCGAGCATGATACCAAAGAGTAAACGAATCGCCATGTCCACGAACATGGGTCGATCTGTGGCGTCCAAGGAAGTCAAGTTGAGATGCGCGAGTTCGTCCCGCCATAATGTATCATCCAGAAAATGCCGAAGCGTCTCCTCATGCCTCACGAGGTTGGGAGGCTGGTATGTAAACACACAGCTAAGCGCCACCGTTTGTAGTGTCCGGTCAGGGTGGGACAAGAGGGTGCGGTAGAGGGCAAAGAGTGTTTCTGCGGAGTGGAGCGCCTTAGGGTTGGTGAACTTGCTGAATAGCGTGAGCCACGCATTCAGTTTGTAGCGCGGAAGACTCGAAACTGTGTCATCATCGACCGCCATCGACAGGAAGAAAGGGACGAGCTCGCGATTGTGCTTCTCTGCGAGCGATGAGCAGTGTCCAAGCGTTGATAACAACTGTGCCTCGAACGAAACAGGATCGAATCTGTCTGAGGGTGTCTGATCCTATTGGAAGACGAAAATCTTGAACAGACCCCCTCGAAGACCGAAAATCCCACACTCACGAGGATGATAGCTTTCTGGTCATGATCCTGGTCCAGCCAGCTCGATATCACATTCCTAATCTTGTGCGCAGCACCATCTCTCCATGTCCGTTCCTCTTCCCAAGGATCATCGTTCACATCCTGTCGGACGTTCTGGTTCAACCACTCAGGAAGTCCGCGAGCCTTCGGCACTATCGTGACCGCTTGTAACTCGTCAAAGAGACATGTCCAAACAGAATCCCCGAACCGCTTTGCCAAGGACGAGAGTGCCTCAGCAGCCGGCGACCATAATGGTCGCAGATTGACCTTCAGCTGGGCTATGTAGGAACGTTCAAACGAGTTCGAACAAAGGCGAGACGGAAACTCACAGATCAACCATCTGATACAAAGGTCAGTGGCCAGCGGTTCACCATCCTTGATCACCTGTCCAATGCGACCAATTCGCAACACCCGTTCGCGCACTCCCTGAACGTCCAGGGAAACCTCCTCTCCCTGCAAACACCGTTTCAGTACGTCTTGCTCTCCCGGAGATGATTTCACCAGATTCGACGAAAGAATTTTGAGTGCGCTAAGACGCAGTGACCGCGAATGCGAAATAATGCACGTCCGCAAGTGCAGGTATAGCTCCGAGAATGACAAAGCATCTGGTGTCGATGGGCTGACGAGAATCGTTGTTAATATACCTCGCTACGGAGAGGAAACAGTCGTCTTACCTCGATTGTGCGAGTCCTACCAAACCGCTTAGCGCACACTGAGACCACGCCCACCGTTGCACCACTGTCCTAGTCCACCCCGCCAAATCGACCTGTTGTCTCCACGATGCGTTCTTAGACCCCGCAAGGGCGTGCATGCATGTCGATAAAACCCAGGCTGCGTTTACATGGGATGCGTTCCATGAGTCCTCTGGGTCGGGTGCATCGACCATGCGTTGGACAATCCCTACCAATAATGCCGGCATCTTCTCGACGTATACCGATAACGACAAAAGGTTGCGCAGCTCATCTACACCTTCTGAGCTGAGCTCCCAGTGAGACAATCGTCCACAAAGCCAAATATCGATGGTACGTCTCCACACGATGTCCACCTCCCCAAGTTTGTCGCAATGTCTGAGGCTTGAAAACAAGCGCAACGTCTGCTTCGGCTCTTCAGCGAGGAGATCACCAGTGGACCTAAGCAAGGCAGGTAGAGCAACAAGTTTCCATCCACCCCAGGATAGCTCGGCGAGAGCACCGAGGAGCGAAGCTCCAAACTTGGGCACTTTGAGAGCTTCCGTAATGAATTTCCTCCCAGCGCTCGTAGCTATGGACATGTCCCCTGCTGTAAGGAGTGCAATTGAAAAGTGGAGGAGAGCGGTCTCAATTGGAGCGCAAATTTGAATGTTCGGCAGAACAGAAGCCAATTGTGATACTTGCGGTGCTTGATACGGAATTGATAGTAACAGGACGAGGCAACAAAGAAGACGATAAAACTCACAAGACAATCGAGATCCTTGACGTACACTACAAACGATACTAATCAGTTGCAATATACGGCGGAGACGCTCTACTTCTGCATCATTTGATGGCGATTGACTGACAGCAGTCGAAAATCGAGTTGAGAGTATCTCAGCAATGCCAGAGAACTGTTCAGCACCCTTGCAATGGTGGATGATAGAAGTGAGTGTCCGGCGTAGAAGTGTGTACAGTAAATCGGGGTTTTCGCAGCTCAGATAGCAGTCAATCACTGGTTCCATTATCGAGGGTGAAGTCGTATGGAGGGTCGAGGAGACAGACTAGGCGTCACGGAAAGCCGATCAGCACACTGGAACTGCGAAAAGTAAGGTACACTAACTTTGCAAGCAAACACAAGCATCCAAGCGCTGGCGGTTTCAACGCCATCAAGGTTGTTAGCCATGAGGAGAACTGCCTTTTCCCGTGCAGAAGTCTTCAAGCGGCGTAGTACAGACGCCCAAACTTCGGCGGCAGCACGTTGTACTTCAGGACTACATCTCGGTAGTACGGCATGGAAAGAAGACCACGTTTGCTGTAAAAGATCCAAGTGTATAGATGGCACGAGAAGGTACCTGAAAAGCCCCGACAACGTCGCTAGCAGTGCCGTTAGCGCGTGGGCTGCGATGGGACGGGGAAGAAAATCGAGGAGCTTCGCCAATAGGCCAGCATAGACGGGTGACAGGGTTGTACGAAGGTCATGTGACAACTTCTGGAGAAGACTGATATCGGGTGAGCGAGGAGAATAAGAACAAGCGAGGATTGACATACTCGAGAAGTGCACGCAACGCTTCGTCATCAGCAGCATCCACTGCGGTCATCCATAAGTCGACAATGTCTCTCCAGTTGTGCAAGAGGAGAGGCATGGAAAGGGAAAGTGGATCCGCCTTGTCGGCGAATCGGACGAACGACGGAGATAGATTGAGCTGTCTCCATTGTTGGAGGGACACATAAAAATTTGACTCGTTATCCTGAGGTATGCATGCTGTGAGGTGCATGAGCAAACGGAATGGAGGTCAAAAACATACCGCTATGTCATGGTCAAACTTTGTGAGATTGAGCGCAGACGGCAAGTGAACGTCTTTCAATGATTCGGCATACGATTGATGCTAGAAGCAAATCCATCAGACCTGTAGAGGAGATTGACAGAAGAAGACAGACCTTGAATCTTTTCACCCGATGTAGAACTTCATCCTGATCCGACACAGCGGGAGATTCCATGTCGCCAGTGTCTAGTGGAATGGTCAAGTCGGGGCTACTCAACTTTTCCTATGACTAATAAGCATCCATAAATGGCAACTCTGAATCTGTGCTTGCTCCACTACGACACATTTTGAAAACTTTTAACAGTTTGCGATGTTTTCTGTCGTCTTGCGGGGAGCCGTTCGAACGCGTACGTTCTCGCCGCGGTCGGTGCGCTATCTTGCATCTCAAGTGCCACCCAAGGCAACATCGCCCGAGCAGCCACCACCGCCCCCGCCCGCAGTGTCAACGACGACTTCATCTCTCCCCAGTCTCGATTTCGACCCTGCTGAACGCTTAGAACAGGCAGAAAGGACGGAGCGCACGGGAGCAAAGTCTTCTAAGGACTCGCTTTCTTCCATAGAGCGACGCCGAAGATATTTCGGAAGACTTTCGCTCGGTATCTTGGCCATTGCCCTTGGGGTGCAAGTACTCTACCTTGGGCGGGATTGGGAGGCGGATGAACTTGAAAACAAGAAAATTGTATGGCTTTGATTGGCTCTCCCTCTGCCTCGATCCTGACATCTGGTGGCTGGTTTTGATAGAAAATCGAAGATGCTCCTTCAGGTCGGTGGGCGCGGACCAAGGAACGATTCACAGACATGTTCGACGTATGTCACTCTGGATGATATCCCGTGTGGGGTCGGTATTCACGTTTCCTCCCAGTACTTCAACAAGCCGGCATGGACAGAACTCCTTCCTCCACCCCTTCCGAGTCCCCACCAAAAACCTTATACGCTTCTAGTGTCGATGGATGATTTAATAATAACCTCCACTTGGGATGTAAGCTGCCAATACCACATTCGCTTGAGCGACAAGTAACGTCTTTCATAGCGACAAAAAGGTTGGCGGACAGCCAAACGTCCAGGCGTTGATTATTTCCTTGCATATCTATCTCAGTTTTATGAAATCGTTATATTTACCACCCAACATCATTACGTGGGTTCATTAACTCCACCACCCGCAAGACCACTGCTAACTGTACGGCTCATCTAGACTGCCATCCCCATAATCGAGAAACTGGATCCATATAATTTCTTCATCACCTACAAGCTTTTCCGTGAGGCAACGCGCTCTGTGGATGGCAAAGTTGTCAAAGTGAGCTGGCTCATGCCCTACCCTAATCACGTCTGAATCTTCTGTTATTTACAAGGATCTCTCTTACCTCAACCGCGACCTCTCCAAAGTCATACTGCTCGATACGCACGAAGAGCATACTTCGACACACCCCGAAAACTCGATCGTGCTTCCTAGATGGACAGGGACTCCTGGTGACAGGGGTCTCGTTGCTATGATCCCCTTCCTTGAGTGTATATTTACCTTTCCCTCATAGTGGCGTGCCATCCTCATCCTCACCTTCTCAGCGATTGGCATTTACAAACCTCAGGATGTTCGCCCGATCCTCCAGGCTTACCATGGTAAAGACATTTCCATAGAGTATGCAAAGAAGGAAGCCGAGGCGCGCGAACGTCATATTGCCGAGTGGAAGAGCAAAGGCAGAGGTCTCTCCACTGGAGGATTCACCATGAGTTCCTTGTTCGGCGTGAGCGCAGAGGTAGGTGTCTCGACCTTCGCCTTCATGTTTGTTGATTTCTCCTAATTGCTGCAGTCCTCCCACTCACCCATCCCGCCAACGTACCTTGAACAAAAGCGCGCAGAGGCACAACGTCAGTATAATGAAGAACAGGCCTATATCGCAACTCACAAGGCCGAGTTTGACAAGGCGTTGGAAGAAGACAGACAAGTGATGGCCAAGGAGATGTCTGGGTCGTTGCTCGGCCTCCTTGATAAGATGGGCAAGAAGCCACAGGATATGGAGGATTCGAACAAGACCGTTGCGGGCGGCGGGGGGGGTGGGCAGGTCACGCACTAGTTGATCGTGGTTGGTGCTGTGATAGCTCCGCGGGGTACGTGGCGGAGCAACATGGAGATATAGTAGTAGTGACACGATCACTCGTCGCTATCCATATAATCTGCTCTCCTCTCGTGATAGTACTTCTGCTACGGGCTACATGTGCCAATGGCGCAAATCGTGCCAAAACTCGCCGTTTCAATCTTTCAACGCATTCATGTAAGTCCATCGTAGCCGAGATGGAAGACTCAATTATGTCAGTCTTAGACGTAATCTCCTGTGAATGCCGCGGCCTGAAGGGCCTTCAGTAACCTAATATTACCGCCGGTCCCAAACATCCACTTCGAAGCAACAACTTGGTGAGAAGAACTTACAGGCAAGCACTCCATGTAGTCGGCACTAAGCAGATATTATCACAGGAGATCGAAGTTTACCTCAAGCCAGCTGGTGGTTGACGTCTGCCGTCCGCCAGATCCCAGCTGGCCGAAATTTACCCTTGTTCTCATCATCACTTCCCAAAACCAACGTCAGGTCTCATTCGTCCAGCGCCTGGGTTAGGAGTTCCCAGACTAGTGCTTTACTGCCCCGGTCTCCCTGGATGAATCCATGAATGATGCATGTGGACTCAGCGAGTCACGATCTCCCATACCATTGACACTCGTGCCTGGGTTTGGTCCGACCCTCAGATTTGCGAATACTATGTATACTATTGGTCAAGCAGAGTAGTCAGGATGAACAGTAGTGTCGTTACCTCTAAATGTTATTTTTCAGCCTTCTTGGATGTTCTTGGGCTGTGACCCTGAGGCCTGCGCTGGGTCTGAGTGGCGGCCTGCCAGTGGCCCCCACTTGCCCAGTCACCGCCGTGACACCAACAATATGACGGAAGCACTGAATATCACAACGGGGTTTTCTGTATTTAGCACGAACCTAAACTTCGTCGCAAATGTGATCCATTGGACCAAATTTCAAGTTTAGATTCATGGATCACATTTAGAACCACGTCTAGGTTGATACTAAATGTGGAAAACCCCGTTGTGTATCCCTTCGCTACGCGCAGCCAAACCGACCAAGAGCGCCGCGTAAAGCAGGCACCCGCACGGCGGTATCCGGTTGTTGTGCTTCACCACGCTATCGGCTACCGTGACACGGCGACAAAATTCTAGCTCACTTCGCAGCATGTACATGTGTACAGGGCTCGGGGCTGGGGAGGGTTGCAGGATCCGCAAAACGCCACCGGCGGGATGCAACTCGTTTTTTCTCCAAGTTGACTCCTCGTTCCCGAACGATAAGTCCAACGAGATTCACGAAGAAATGGCCGCTCTTTACAAGGAGGAGCGAGCGTACGCTGATAAGGTCACTCTCCAAAACCCAATTGACGCTCGTCACCGCCTGGACCACGTTGACCGGAATCGTCCCGTCTTTACTGAGAGTACGGCCTACTCACTTTTAGGACCCGGGGTTAAAAATGGGAGGCTGACGTCTCTACAATAACAGTAGAGCAGCTTTTCGCGAAGAATTGGCATCGCTGGGAACAATATCGGCCTGAAGTCCAGTTCATATTCGAGGTCCAATGGCCAGAACGTGCCATACAACCATATCTTGCCTACAGGTATCACTTCTCTCGAAACACATTGGCTTATTGTGGTGTTAAACTCTCACTTAGAGCAAAAGTGCAAGCCGCCATCCATGCCGAAGATGGGCGAGGAAACGAGCAGTTTCTATTCCATGGCACAAATCGTGCATGCATGTTAGGAGAATCACCTTCTACCGTACTCCTGTGTTATAGCACACGGTGTTCTCTTTGCTCAATCTTACGCACCTCACTCGCGGTGAGCAAATGTGGTAAGCTTTTTTTCCCCTTCTTCCCGCCCATTCTCCGCTAAGGTGGCTTCAAGGGACGAAGAATGCATTCAAGCGGTATGTAACATCTTACGGCATGAGTGTTCTGCAAGACTGTTTATCTGTTACTAACGCAGATACGGGAACGGCATCTACCTCACGTCCTGCTCGTCAAGTACGTGCGACATCAATCTCTAATTAGCTTCACGCACTTTCCATTTCTCACCAACCGTAGAGGCGGATGAATACGTCTCTAACCTGTCTCGTAGTGCTTCTCTCCGTGCCATGTTGATCAACCGGGTCGTTATAGGGAATGCGTTCAAGACGCATCGGAATGCACCTCAGATCGTACCATTGTCGCCTGAATATAATTCGGTATGAGATTGTCCTGCCGCATCTGATTTTTGAATGGGTTCTGACGGAAATAACTTGTCTAGGTCGAAGCACAACCGGGGCCAGAGTCGGATTTGGTCAACCCAGGTCAGTCGACTTTTGTTCTTTCTCTCTCTTCCTCATGTTAAGACCGGCGATTGATAGAGACGGTCATATATGACAACGACGCGGTGCGTCCAGCCTATGTGGTCGTCTATGGGAAGAGATCGCAGGATGTACTAAGTTGGAGGACGTTCATGAGGAGGCTGTTGCAGACCCCTTTCTTCTAATCATTTTGTCAGTGTTGGTGGCGAAGTCTTCATGACCAGAAGGAAGCTGGCTCCCCAGTCACTATCATCGTGGTTTCTGGCATCGATGGACATAGACTTACGGTACGTTGGAGAGTCGTTATTTAATGGCAGAGGCAGTGCGTCATGCCTAGATAGATCTACACCTTTGCATATGTAGTATCGATTCCATTGATTCCGATTATCAGTAAGTAGTTAGCACCGGAAAAATGCTTGAGCTATGGGCTGGGTCGCCGCATTAGACAGACTCAGTGTGTACTGACCTCCACAGGCCATGAACTTGTGAAGATCTTGCATAAATGCCGAGGGGATTCTCACTAATGATATGTATGTATGCCACCTCGATCGATCCACTTGACTGTAAAATGGCGAACCACCGCACTCGAGGCTCAGCTCGGTTCCATGGTGAATCCGGTCTCGACCTACCCACGTTTACGTTCCTGGTCCCAAACAGCACCCCTTTTCTGGTTCGATGGGGTGCAGGGAGGCTCCAACCGGAAGCGAGCACTGTAACCATTGTCTTCGACGCGCATGTTCCATCGCCCCAGTCAGCATTACCTTCTGGTCGATCAGTCACCAGCATGCTTTCCCCGGAGAAATATTCGTCCTTCTTTCTGCTCCGAAGCGTAACGAGTCGCTTTCGGCAAGAAGCAAGCACGGCGGACGAAGGGGGTGAAGGCGAAAATGAAAATGAAAACGCAGAGTGCATGACCAAGAACCTGGATGATTGCGCCCATGCTAAAATGAGCAATGGGAGCATGAAGGCAAGGGAGGCGACACTCGTCGGCCGCGCCAGATCCGGGAAGGGCATCACCGATATTGAGAAAGTGACAGTAGAGTGGCCAAATGATGAATGATGAATCGAAGAGATCCTTTCATATGCGAGAAGTGTCGTGAGATGCTGGGAATATTCAGCCACATTCATCCATGCCCTAGTTGCGGACAGATCAGCGGAAGACACTATCTAGGGCACATGTACCAGCTGAGCATAAGAACTGAATAGCTCTTCCTTATCCAAGTGCTTCTTTGTTTAGGATGATAACCTCGTTGAAGTCTTCCATTGCACTCAGCCGCTAATACTGAGTGGACAGATGAACTGCAAGGTTGTTCAAAAGAGCTGGATCAAAGAATAGGTCCTGGTGGGCAAAGGTTGCGCCTCGTCAAAGTACTAATTGGTCCCTCTTCCTTGCTCAAACTTGGCGACAAGGGATTCTGCCTGCCAATGCAACCGTCGAAGTAGTACGTACGTCATTTCATTGCTCTCGACGCCGATAGAAAGACAAGCGTACCAAGCACGCCGTCCAAGGAGCGTCGTTCAGGGACTTGACTGGGCCGTCACATCTAAATACAGATGCGCACATCGGAATAGGATCGGATGTTCCGGAAAGAAAGAAAAAAGCAGATACCATCACGACCAGCAACATTCAAGAACAAGATCGCGTCGAAGTGGAATCAAAGGGAAACCGGGCCTGAAACAACTTGCCGGTTCTTCTTCATCGAGTCCGTTCCAAGACCTGTATCCTGTCCTGCAAGGCAGGGATAGAGGACGGGAATGCACCCATGTCGGTCTTGGCACCACCGTTGGCCGCTTCGGATAGAACGGTCTCCCAAATGGTGTTGACTCGTGATGGCATGCACCCGTGCCTGCGACATTTGTCAGAAACGCAGTACGGGTCATTTTTTTCGCATCGGGACGCGCTGACCACTCGAAATGCAGCGGGACAAGTATGGAAAACACGGCTGTTTTCGTAACATGATCTCGACATGTTCCTGCACGCGGCGTTCATCGTTTTGACTACCTTGGACAGGTTGGACCACGCCAACGGTCCCGGGTCCTCCAAATCTCGCCGAGCTGAACACGCCGGTGAGCGAACACTGTCGCAAGAGTAAATGAAACCCCGTGCAAAAGAACAAGAGAGTACACCTCGAAGACTCATGAGTACATGAGGCGCCCTAGCCTGGAACGTTCAAGTTTTGGTGACGACGACTCACTGGCGAATCACGGATGGGTCCAAGTGTGTAGTACTACTACGTCTCGTCACTGGCCGTAGTGACTCGTCGGCGAACGCGAGTCCGCCGTCCAGGGACATCTCGTAGCATTTTCACCGTTCCCTCACCGGGAAACCCGACGACTCGATGTCTCGCGTGATCGAAATATGACAAAGTGTCGCCGCGGCGACCGCCGTGTTCAGTACTGATCGGCGGGCGGTCCCGAACCCATCCTCGGCGAACATAACCTCATCACAAACATTGCAAATTTGTGAGATTACAATAGATAATAATATTTTCTATTATCACGTGCT
>QGOI01005104.1:0-11419 GCA_003313885.1 Boletus sp. MG55
ATGAGCACTATGAGAACTGTCCAGCTCTGTCCAGTACTGGACAGTCACTCCTTAATTTGCTGATGCGTCCCTAACCGTGCTACCATCGCGTAGTCACCATTTCTCAACCACCTCTGAACCCAAGGAGGAGCACCCGCCCTCAGCCACTGCCCTCGACCTCCACGTGGAGGATATCCCATCCAGAACTTTTGGAACCTTCTTCCACCGAAGAATCCGAATTATCCTCGAACTCCAACGAGCTTCTACCCTCACCGGCCGAAGCCGAAGCCACTCGAACCTTAGCTCGTGAACTCTCTCACGACCTCTCTGCCGCGGCAACTCTCACCAGAGTTCCCACACCCCCGTCCCCCACCCCAGTTCAACGGAACAACCCCTTCCCATTCCCCCCACTCAACCCTCCCCAACCCCCGCTTCCTCCCAACCCACTGCCACTCCCTCCCTTCCCCAGACCACCCATGTCGACCCCACAGAAACCCACTGAACTTCGTCTCGGCACCCCAGAAGCCTTCGACAGCTCTGCGGTTAAAGCACAACCGTGGCTACAAAGTGTAGCACTCTACCTTGCCATCAACGACAAGGTCTATGACACCGAAGCTAAGCGGATCACTTATGCTCTGTCTTACATGACCAAAGGGTCTGCCCAAACCTGGGCCAATACCTTCAGAGAATCCAAGTATTCCAACCTAGGAACCTTTACTCTAGGAACCTGGGCTGACTTCGTCACCGAGTTTGATAAGACTTTCAAACAGTCTGACACCATCGGCTCCGCCATTAACTGGCTCGCTACCAAGCGAATGGTTGAGAAGAAGGACGGCGCCTTCTCTCCCTCCCTTACCACCTATACCACCGACTTTAGAAACCGCGTCGCCATCTCCAAGATCACCGACGATAATGTCCTTATCAATTACTTCTCCGCAGGCATCGCACCTACCCTCATGGAGAAGGTCTACAGTATGGACACAGTACCCACCACGGTTGAAGACTGGTATAAGAAGACCATGACTTTCGACACCCAGATGAAACGCGCCGCTGAGATCAACCGCCGCTACAAGAAACCCGCTGCCTACTACCCCTACTCCCCCTCTCACTCCTCTTCCTCCCCCAGGAAAGAAGAGAAGGACCCTAACGCCATGGACGTAGATGCTGTCAAACTCGCCAAGCTTACCCCAAGAGAATGAGAAGAATGCTTCAAAGAACATCAGTAAATTCACACATTGCTTTTTGTGCTTTTCAGCGGCTTTTTCGTTACTGTAATGTCACAAAAAGCACAGAAGCCGAAAAGCACCAAAAAGCACACAAAAAGCTTGATTCTGATGCAAAAAGCACGAAACACAATTACAACACACAAAAAGCAAGTACATATGTATATAGTAATTTGACTACTACTAAGGAAAATGTACCGGATGTGCTAAGTACAAATAGGTCGTGTATTATACCTCTGATTCAGTGAAATGTTCATAGTCGACTCTGTCAACCAAGCCTGAAACACTGATCCTGTCAACCTCGGAGAAGGTGATGGCGCTGAGATGAGGGTGAGGCGAGGTGACAGCAAAAATGAGGGTGAGACGAGGGCGACAATGAGGCGATGGTGATGGGAATAGCGAGGGCAAGGCGACAGCAGTGAGATGAGGGAAGAGGAGGCAACGACACTGAGACGAGGGCGAGGCAACGGCAGCGACAACAGCGACAAGGATTGAGACGAGGGCGACAAGGAGGCAAGCCACAACAATACTGAGATGAGGGTGAGGTGAGATGATGGCAAAAACAAGGGTGAGACGAGGTGACGGTGATGGCAATAATGAGGACGAGGCGACAGCGGAACTTCAATGAGGTGGTGTGCAGTGGGATGCAGATGCATCCAAAGACTACATGTGCCAGCCCTAAGCCAGCACGTGATGTGTTGAACTTGGGATGAGCACGTTGCTTTCAACTTTGTTACACACCCGCTGAACACCCAAATGCAATTATTGCCACAGCTCCATGCTTGACTCAGTCTCTTCACCGCCATAGTGCCGGATCACTTGATAACTCAAACCAAGTCAAATGGTGCATCTCACAATACTGTTGATCACTGACACCCTCCTTTAAGTGGTTTTCAAACAAGGTTCAAGCTGCTAGAGCTCGCTGCTTTTATGTTTTCCAGATCATAATGGAAAATATCCATTCCAAGATGTATTCCCTCTTGGTCGACATGTACATCAAGGACCCCGCGCAATGGGAATACCTCTTCGATGCCGTAGAAACCATTCCTTGCGTCAAACGCAAAGCTGACTGGGCTCTCAAGTGGATTTCGGACCAATGCTCAACATTCGCTGAATGCCTGGTTGCTGGCTAATAAATCTACAGAAGTCGCTTCTCAGATGATCTTACACCATGATGGAATGCTCTCCCTCTCTATACTAATCCACTCTAGAACATCCTCGCTATCCTCCTCTTTTCCCTTCCTGCTCTGCTTCCATGTTGGAGCACTTCTTTTTTTCCTTTCTGCTTACCCGAGAATTATTCCCTGTCGTACGTTTTTTTTAAATCTGCCTGTCCCTTTTACGGTCTGCATCTCTCGTCCTAGATGATGTGACAAGATGCTAATTCAGCAGTGCACTTCACAACGTACACCACCCTCAAGCAGTTTGTGCAGTCCACCGCGCGTCCGGGACAGCAGCTTCTGAGTGGAATCATGTTTGGGATCAGTGCCATTGCGGGCCTTGTGATGGTCTATGACATGCAACCCCTTGAGTGTGTCTAGCACGGGTATGGGTACTGACAGGTACGTACGGGTACAGGTCACGATTTTGTGACCCGTGACAAACCTGTACCCATCACCATACCCGGTATGAGGGGGCCTCCAGCCTGTGGCGTCAATGCTCCAACCCAGGTCACGGTTGCCTCGCCCTCGTCTCCGAGTCAGCACGGTCGCATCCTCATCCTCGTCCTTGTTTCAGCGCGGTCGCGGTTGCCTCATCCTCATCTCAGCGCGGTTGCGGTCACCTCATCCTTGTCTCAGTGCTGTCGGCAGCGTCGTCGCCATTGCCTTGATTCCCCAAGTGTGTCTTTTTCATTTGTCATGTTTGCGCGTGCGTTGCCGTACCAGCCAGAACCACTGCTGATGATCATCTGCACAACCATCCGCAAAAAGGGCATCACCGGTCTCTATTCGGGTTGTTCAGCTCTCATCGTCGGGAACCCATCAAGGCTGGTATGCGCTTCGTGAGCTATGACCACTTTAAGAGCATGTTGGTGGATTCAGAGGTCTCCCTTTCCTTCTTTTATGTCGCTTTCTTGCTCTCATACTCTCACAGGGCAAAGTCAGTGCACTGATCAGTGTCACGCAGCATGCGTCCACCTATCCACGTGACTCACTGGCAAGTATTGTTCGGTAGTGGATTTGGGCGCTGGGATGATAGAGGCTGTTGTCGCCATCACCCCTTCCGAAACGATCAAGTGCGTATCCATATGTGCGTCCATGTTTCCTTGCCTGCCAATAATGCCCCACGTTCCAAAACGAAATTTATCAATGATGCCAAGCATCCGAATCCCCAATACCGCGGTCTCATGCATGGCACCGTGTTCATCGTACGCCAAGAAGTCACGCTGTTTATGGATGCTCCATTTCAGCCAATCAGGATGCTTGTTTTTCTGTGCTTGTCTAGTACTCTTTTGCCACTTTCCGATGCTTTTTACTGCTTTTAGTCGGACTGGGTACTACTTTTAGTAGTATACCATATGCTTTTAATCGATTTTATTTGCTTTTAGTGACGGAAAGTGAGCCGTAAAAGCACAGATCAGCGCTGTAAAAGCACACTAAAAGCATACTAAAAGTACACTAAAAGCAGAGAGATCTACTTTTAGCGGCTTTTAGTGGCTTTTAAACAAGTCTGTGCAACAGACGAAAAGCACTTAAAAGCACGAAAAGTTGCAGTTAAAAGTCAAAAAAGCAACTTGCGAATTTACTGATGGAAGGAAAGTGCTTCCGCTGCCGGAAGAAGGGCCATTCCTCCCAAGACTGTCCGGAGTTCACCACTCCCTCTAAGAAGGTTCGCAGAACCCCCGCCGACCTCCCCAAGCTTGCAGCATGCGAGGATGACAATGATGAAGAAGAAGGCTCTGTTAAACGAGTCACCTTTTCCACCATGGAACAGGATTTTTAAATAGGAGACCCTCGTCGACGTGGTCCTCTCCTACCTCTGTAACTTGTGCCCCTGTAGTTGTATCGCTCTCCGCGAAATCTATGAAAATCCCTTTGCAACTCATCGTCCCCTCGCACACCATGAAAACCGTCGACACCTGCGCACTCATCGACAGTGGCGCGGATATCTCCTGCATAGATTGGGCTTTTGTCCGAAAGCACAAACTCCCCACAGAACGTCTCCCCGACCCCATCCCCATCCAAAACGTTGACCAGTCCACCAACAAGACTGGTGCCATCCACTTCACCTGCTCCCTCTTCACATGTATCGAAGGAGTAGCCCAACAGGTGAAGTTTCACGTGATGTCCTGCGGAAATGAGAACATCATCCTTGGTCTCCCCTGGCTTCGCGCCACGAACCCCGCCATCGATTGGAATCGTCAGACTCTCATGATCTCTGAATCCCTCAACCAATCGAAAGAACTCTACATGCAACACACTGCAGACGCCACCTGCCATGACTCCCACTTCAAGACATTCTCGGACTCTTGGAAGCTACCCAAGCACGTTAACGTTAACGCCGTTGATGACGCCTGCCTCTTCGACTACCTCAGCATCGAGTCCAAGGAAGACTACCTTGTCTGCGCAAATGATAACCGAGTTATCAACCGCATCATCCGTTGTGGGTCTTGATTTATCCCTGCCACCACCATCGCCAAGTTAACCACCGCCACGGAACTAGCCGCCGCGGCGGAGAAGGCCAAACCCAAGAAGGTCTTACCCCCCAAATACTCCGAGTTTGCCAAGGTCTTCTCTGACAAAGCCAGCAAATGCCTACCCCCATCCCATCCCTACGATCACGAGATCAACCTCTCGCCCTCCTTCCAACCTCATGTTGGAAAGTTGTACCCCTTGTCCCCTGACGAACGGAAGGCCACTGAAGACTTCCTAGAGGAAAACCTTTCCTCTGGGAAGATCCGCCCTTCCAACTCCCCACAAGCCTCCCCCTTCTTCTTCATCAAAAAGAAGGATGGAAAACTCCGCCCCTGCCAAGACTATCGACGACTCAACGCTGAAACCATCAAGGATGCCTATCCACTACCCTTGATCCCTGACCTCATCGACAAACTCCAAGGCGCCAAATGTTTCACCAAGTTTGACGTCCGCTGGGGTTATAACAACGTACGCATCAAAGACGGCAACCAATGGAAAGCCGCCTTTATTACTCATAAGGGACTCTACGAACCCACCGTCATGTTCTTCGGCCTTTCTAACTCCCCCGCCACCTTCCAGAGGTTTATGAATGACTCCTTTCGGGACATGATCGCCAAAGGATGGCTTGTCATTTATATGGATGACCTCCTTATCTTCTCCTCCGACCCCGAACTCCACACCGAACGAACCCGCCATGTCCTCCAATGAATGGAAGAGCTTGACCTCCACCTCCGCCTCGAAAAGTGCACTTTTGACGTCGAGGAAGTAGATTACCTCGGCATGATCGTCTGACCCAGTGAGATTGCCATGGACCCTGTTAAGCTCAATGGGATCTCCTCCTGGCCCACCCCAACGTCCGTCAAAGATGTCCGCTCTTTCCTCGGTTTTGCCAATTTCTATTGGCAATTCATCTCTGACTACTCGACCATCGCTTGACCCCTCATAGATCTCACCAAGAAGTCCAACCCCTGGTCTTGGACCCCCGCCTGTGAACTCGCGTTCTCCACCCTCAAGGAGATGTTCACTTCGGAACCCGTCCTCCTACTCCCTGACCAGTCCAAGCCCTTCGCCATCGCCACCGACGCATCGCAATACGTGTCCAGCGCCATCCTCCTCCAAACTGATTGCAACAGGCAATGGCGCCCTTGCTCTTACTCCTCTCGCTCCTTTGCTCCTGCCGAGTGAAACTACGACATCCATGACCGCGAACTCCTCACTGTCATCTGTGCCCTCAAAACCTGGCGACACTATCTCCAGGGATCCTCGTACCCGGTTCAGGTCTTTACCAACCACAAGAACCTCCTTTACTTTCGTAAAGCACAAACCTTGAACTGCCGACAAGCCCGCTGGCTCCTCGACCTCGCAGATTTCGATCTGACCATGTCCCACGTCCCTGGCTCCCTCCTCTCGGGACCGGATGCCCTCTCCTGTCGCCCCGATCACCTCCCTCCCCCCGGTACCCCCGACAACATGGCCCAGACTCTCCTCCCGGACTCTATGTTCGTCCGGCTCATCGACACCACCCTCCACAGTCGGGAAGGTCGGTGATAAGGTCACAAGAGACCTGTTGAAAGGGGCAGGAGCACGAGGAGGGGATTGGGGACAAGGGAGTGGCGGTAGGGTGGGTGTTTGCTTTGTTTTGCTGGCAAACGGCACAGCCTTCGACATAGTGTCGGACAAAGTGGGCGAGGCCAGGCCACCAATATTCGGCGGCGACGAGTTGACGGGTTTTAAGGAAGCCAGGGTGGCCGGCAGACAAGTGGTCATGACAATGTTCCAGAATGGAACGGTGGAGGGCGAGGTCGGGGGGAACATAGACGTGACCTTTGTAAGTAAGGACGCCATCAAGGAGTTGCCAATCGCTCAGACAGGAGCGAAAGGCAGGTGGGATATCACCGTCCAAGGCTTGGAGGGTGGTCAAGAACAATGGATCATCCACCCTCCAAGCCTTGGACGGTGATATCCCGCCCGCCTTTCGCTCCCATCTGAGCGATTGGCAACTCCTTGATGGCGTCCTTACTTACAAAGGTCACGTCTATGTTCCCCCCGACCTCGCCCTCCACCATTCCATTCTGGAACATTGTCATGACCACTTGTCTGCCGGCCACCCTGGCTTCCTTAAAACCCGTCAACTCGTCGCCGCCGAATATTGGTGGCCTGGCCTCGCCCACTTTGTCCGACACTACGTCGAAGGCTGTGCCGTTTGCCAGCAAAACAAAGCAAACACCCACCCTACCGCCGCTCCCTTGTCCCCAATCCCCTCCTCGTGCTCCCGCCCCTTTCAACAGGTCTCTTGTGACCTTATCACTGACCTCCCCGCCTCCTCCGGCTTTGATTCCTTGTTGATCGTGGTTGACCACGGGCTTACGAAGGGGGTAATTCTCTGCCCTACTAAGAAAACCGTTACCGCTGAGGGGATTGCCGCCCTCTTCTTCCTCAAAGTCTACACCCGATTTGGCCTATATGAGAAAATCATATCCGACAGACTCGGCCCTAACTTCGCCTCCTCCTTCGCTAAAGAACTCGGACGTATCCTCGGTTACTCTCTCACCCTCTCCACCACCTATCATCCCCAAACAGATGGGGAGACGGAACAAGTCAACCAGGAAGTCGAGACCTATCTCCACATCTTCTGTGGAACTAACCCTACCTTGTGGTCCAATATGATTCCCCACACCGAATTCGCTCACAATCACCACACTCACTCCATCATCGGCAAGTCCCCGTTCTTCCTAATGATGGGCTTTGAACCCCAGTCTTTACCATCTGTTCTCCCTTCCTCCCCCCTTCCTGCCGTCAACGATCGTCTCTCCGCCCTCACCAAGGCAAGAGATGAAGCCCTCGCCTCCCATGACCTCACTTGCCAAGTTATGGCCTCCCATAATCGGAAGAACTTCTCCCCTTTCGCCAAAGGTGATAAGGTTTGGCTAGAAGCTCGGAACCTGAAACGGAACATGACTTCTCCAAAGTTCGCGCCCAAGCGCGAAGGACCCTTTACCGTTGTTAAGGTGCTATCTCCCATCACCTACCAACTCCGCTTACCGAAGACCTGGAAAATACATCCAGTCTTCCACGCCTCGCTTCTTACGCCCTATCGTGAGAACGACATCCACGGGAAGAACTTCCCTGCGCCACCTCCTGACCTTATCGGCAGAGAAGAAGAATACGAGATTGAGAAGATCCTACGCCACTGCGGACCTCCGTTGGGACGCCACTATCTGGTCCAATGGAAGGGATATACTGCAGAAGAAGACACCTGGACTCCCGAATGGGAGTTGAAACATGCAAAGTCCGCTCTGGAGGACTATAAGAAACTCCACCCTTCGGTCTTCCCTTCCTCTCCACTCCCTTCGTCCAAACCACCACGCATCACTAGAAAATGACTTCCTCCACTCCCACCTATGATGAACTCCGCCTCGATGGCCACTTTGTCATCCTAGCTTCGTCCCCCGCGTTCTCGTCTCCACACTCCATAACTGTGCACTCTGTCTCCGACTCCCCATCTACCGCCTCCTCCCTCACAGCGTCGTCTGTGACGCTCTCCCCAGTTGCCCAGGCCTTGTACTCCCCCCTTGTTATCTCCAGCACCCACGTCTCCCCGGGATGGGACCCCACTGTTACCCCTCGGGCGAATGATGATGTCCCAGAACTAACCTTACCCCCAACCAACATGCCTCCCTCGGTCTTGTCCATTTCCATTCCCGACAACGCAGACAAGCTCAAGCGTGAACCCATGTCTGAGACAGACGCCCGCTGCCTCAACACGTACCTCCTAGACTCACACTTGACCTCCACCTTTTCCGCCCATTGTGATATGGACTCCCCATTCCAAACTCTTTACTTAGCCTGCTTACAAGCCTCAAATCTCCTTCCCCTCGCCTCCCACCCAAACCCAGACGCCCATGCCATGTTTCTCTTCTGCAGGGTACACAACGTGTACCGACATATCCGCACCCAGCTCCTCTCCACCGCATACCAACTCGGTATGTTGGAGTTCTTCGACGACTTGGACAGATACCTCAAGCAGACTACTGGTCAGGAACGCCGGCCCCTACCCATTCCCACCATCCACTGCCACCCAATTCCCCCTCCATCCAATGTTCCGGTCTCCCTGCCATCCACCCCGTCCACGTCGTCGGAACCCCTTACCCCCGAAGAGCTCGCTGCCCTCCATCGTGCGGAGCGCCTCGTCCATAACCCCTCTGTCCCCATCCTCCTCCCAGGGGATCCTGGGTATAACCGCGCCTGCTTCTCCTGCCACCGCCCCGACCACTGGAAAGTCGACTGCCCCAACTACCAGTGCCTCTGCTGCAAGAAACGTGCCCCTGGACACCTCTACGGTTCCTGCCCCAACCGAGCCTACACTCAGCGTCGCTCTCCCCCACCCGCTGTCCCCTCCTCCTCGTCCTCATCTGCATCCCGCTCCTCCCGCTCCTCGCATTCGTCCCGCTCTTCCTGTCGCCCTACTCGTCCCACCCCCCTCTCCTCGCTCGACCGTGCCCGCCTTATGCTCTTGGACAGAATGTCCAATGAACCCTACCCACCTCGCACCAGTGACGATGACACCGTTGACGACGATGAGGTAGCCCTCATCGAGGAGTATGTCTACCGGTCCCCGTCCCCACCATCCACTGCTACCATGCCCGATGGCGACCTCGACATCGATGACCCTACCCCCGACGATGCCTATGCCAACATGACCGGTTCCCCAGACTGCTTGGACGCTTACCTCTACTGCGAGTAAGCCCTCTACGGAGTTTCGGGAATAGCAGGGGGGTAATGTTACGATCGTACACCCACGGACTACCTTTTTTCCTTCACCTGCGGTGACCTTTCTCATTCACATGTCAACCAGTTCTTTTTCTGCTCTTCGCTTCCGCCCAGTTGCCACTTCGCTTAGTCACCGTTTCCCCCCATGACTCACTACTGACTTGGCATGACTCGTGTATTCCCAAAGCAGCGCCCTTAGGCCTGCCCTTATGCAAACCCTACAATACTTATATCCGAGTTGTAGCACTAGAGATCCTCACGCTAGAGTTCCTCTGTACTTCCATCTAAGTACCTGGAATCCAATCTCTGTGTCACCTCCTCGATTCCCTTCTAGCTCTCACTAGTCGGTCAGCACCCTAGTCCCGTCTGCGACTCCGCTCACCCCGGCCAGACATATAGTCCCACTAGCTATCGCTAGCAGAACCCTTGACCCTAGTCCTTACCTTGGTCGTTGGTCTCTTCGTGAGCATCACCCATCGTAAGTCTGTAGCCAAGCCCCATCCGTAGGAAGGCTTGTCTTCGTATAGCAACACGACTCTGTCCAACAGAGGCACACTCGTCCTTACCCAGGCCAAGCATAACATGCAGTGCGTCAGGATATCATTCAAGTTTCTTTTTTTTGTGATGCTGGACACGAATTTAACTATACGTTCCAGGAGCTAATTGTACCATGACAGTGAGCGAGGCAGGGGGGGCTGAAATGGAACATATGAATCTGACTTACGGTCAGAATGAATGCAACAGGATGACATGCCCCTGAATTGGGAGATGCTCGCGTGTATTTCGACTGATTTCCAAAGAAAAGATATACCGGCCAAGCAGATGCGTTTCCGAATTGAGCAAGGCGTGTAGTGTCTGACCAAAACATGAGTCCTGCAATTACACACTCTAGTAGGTCACAACCGTTATCCTGGTGCTGTTTCTGGAGCTCATCGTGTGCGTGGATCCATGCGTTGGAGGTATACAGCTTGTCATAGAGATGCTGCTCATAACCTGTAACAGGTGATTTCCAGATGTGTTGGAATGGTGTGAGGTGGAACGTCTTTGCAGTTGCTTCAGCGAAGGCAGCACAAATGACATTGATAAGGGAACGGTGAAATAGTCCTGAAATTAGGCAGTATCACGGGTACGGGTAACCCGCGCGGGTCACGGGTACGGGTACTGCGCGGGTCGCGGGTACGGGTACTGCGCGGGTACAGGTACGGGTATGACCATGCCATACCCGTACCCGTACCCATACCCGTACCCGTACCCATACCCGTGACGCGGGTATCTACCCAATATGGTAAGTTGCGGCTCGCTTGCCGTCTTTCCCAGCTTATGACTGCTGTCACCGTCACCCACCACCCTCCTCTCCCAGCGATATCGCTGTCGCCGTCCTTGCCTGAAATTCTCGGCAACGGCGCACTGTGCGTGCCAGTGCCGTCGCTGTCTCCCTCGCCTCACTGTCTCCCTCCCTCTCCTAGCGACAGCACAACGTGCATGCCGTCGCCGTCGCCGTCGCCCTCTCCCTCCTCGCCTCTCCCTCCTTCCCTCTCCCTTGCTCGCCTTCGCCGTCACCCTTGCCATCACCCGCGCTGTCACCCAGTCAGGTGAGGACAGTGACACGATAGCACAATGCATGCAGTCGTGCGTGCCAATGCTGTTGCCGTTGCCGTCTCCTTCCTCACCTCACCCTCCTTCCCTCTCCCTCGCTCACCGTCACCGTCACCCTCGCCGTCACCAGGTCAGGTGAGGACGGTGAAGCAACAGTACAACGCACGCAATCGCGTGTGTTGTACCGTCATTCCTCCTGCCCTCACCCTCAGCACC